>JBAIZL010000005.1:78506665-78656665 GCA_036971475.1 Prosapia bicincta
CTAAAATAGCGTCTATAAAGTCCAGGCTCTGAGGGACCACCTCCGCTGCCCTCGAGGTGGACGGTTGAGGTTGCTGGGATGCTGGTGGCTGGGATGCTGGTGGCTGGGATGCTGGTGGCTGGGATGCTGGCTGGGATGCTGGAGGCAGGGACGTCGATTTCCAGGCATGCGCTGGTGGTGGTTGTTGTTGCCGCTGGCCGTCGTTGCACGTCCTGAGATGCCTATCCCATGACTGGCTGATGATGATGCGGCCGTCGTTAGTACATGGGAGATAGGAAACCCCTGACGAAATGTTCAACGTTACCAACGGGTATCCCGATGATGTAGCCTCCGCCCTGAGTCTCAGCATCTGGCTACCGACAACACAATATAGTAATATGAATACACGAAATACTATAAAATTGCTGTGAAAAACTAATTCACAGTACAATTTTTAAAATTAAGTCAATCTAATGAATAAATACAACGTTTATGAAAATACAGTACTACTGCCTTATACTATTTTATCAAAAATTGATTGGTTTGATATAAGTTTAAAATATAAAATATCAAACAGTTTGAGCTCTCTTAAAGTTAATAAAATATAATTATTGGTAAAATTTTAAGAAGCAATGTGATTCAAATTCAAAAAGTAAACATATAAAGTAATTTAAAATAAAAGATGACAAAGTAATGTGATTTAAATGAAAATATAACAAAAGTAAACATATGAAGTATTTTCAAAGATGACAAATATAAATAATCGTTGTCACTTACCTAAATAGATCTTCAGCCAAACCCGGTAAAATAGATTTGACCAGCTCCCGCAGCATGCCGTCAGTATATCTGGTAATATTGAAACCTGGCACCATTATCCTGGATCCTGGTGAGAGATTAACAAAATACGAAAATATAATTATAATAAAATATTAATTGGTAAAATTTAAAAAGCAATGCGTTTGAAATGATAAATATTCAAAAAAGTTGACAAATAAAATTTAAAAAAGAAGCATTGTGATTGAAAACAAATGTAAACATATAAAGTATTTTCAAATGAAAGATGACAAATTAAAAGGCAATGTGATTGAAATGAAAAATTAACAACAGTAAAATATTTTCAAATAGAAAGATGATAACTATAAATATTCGTTGTGAATTACCTAAACAAAGTTTCAGCCAATCACTGCAACCTCTTCCTCAGACTCTCGTCGGTCCAGGCAAGCTACTGTGAGAGATCTACAAGTGTGTTGTTGATATATATACTCTTCAACGTTTGGTGGGGTATCAAAGTCTCACAATTGGCATCCGGTTGTCAAGGTCTGCTGGTTCACGTTCTCACGCCGAGTTCACTAAACACTCACGACCCGCAACGTCCGGTTCTCAAGGTTTACCAGTTCCCAAGCCTATGAAAGATAAATACGTATCGTGGCGGATGTGGGCGTTCTGCACACGCTACATACTTCAAGGCTAAGCGAGCACAATTGACAGGCAAACACATGTCCGCATGGTAGACATACAACTTGTACTTCTTCTGCATAACAAATCTTACATATCGAACGATCATCCTCATTACGTTGTACTAGGTCACCGTCGTCATCGTCATCATCATCATCGTCGTCATTGTCATCATTATCGTCATCATCATCATCATCATCATCATCATCATCATCATCATCAGTTGCAATATCGATTTCCATTTCTTCTTCTCTTTTAGATTGTACAATCGATGCAAATTTACATTTATGAAACCATAAAACGTGTTCACCAAACGGGTCATGTGTAGGTTCCCAATCGCTTAGACCTCCCCCACAACTAAAACATATAGTAAGGTCATCTTTTCCGGTGTAGAAAAAACCGGCCAAGCTTAGAGTATATGGATTCACTGTTTCGTTTTCCACACCCTTCCAATTACGAAAAGAGCATAATCTTGTGTTCGCAAGTGAATAACGTCGATAAACTGGGTTCTCAATTGTAAGAGAATCGGTCCAAACCATGTCTGTCTGTGGAATGGCTGAAAATCTTAAATGTCTTGTATTCTTATACACTTGTTCTCTGTGTCTCATACGGGGTTGAAACCGTCATCATTATGCCCACATTACAAGTTTGGAAATAGCCGACGCTATTTACCAGTGACTGCCACAAAATGCAGTCCCCACGGGTAATCGACTGTAGGGTGTTTACCCCAACCTTCGAGGTCGAAAACCCGAATGAAAATGGCTCCAACCATCGCCATTTCCTGTAACTGCCACTCCATGACAAAATGCAGTTCCCAATGCAAACAGCCAAGAAGGTTTAGGAGGACTTGTCCTACGCCAGGGACCTTCAAAGGCAAAGCGTTTTTTTTTTTTTTGCTTTAAAAGTTTACAGGGAGTTACCCCGTGGCAGAGACTTTTAAAGCATTTTTCTTTTGGTTTAGGGGGAGTTAACCCGCGCCAGTGACCATTTAGTTTTTTTTTTGAAGCTTTAAAGGTTTACAGGGAGTTACCCCGTGGCAGGGACCTTTAAAACATTTTTCTTGAAGGTTTAGGGGGAGTTAACCCGCGCCAGTGACCATCAAATTTGTTTTTTAATTTTTTTTTGAAGCTTTAAAGGTTTACAGGGAGTTACCCCGTGGCAGGGACCTTTAAAACATTTTTCTTGAAGGTTTACGAGGAGTTACCCTAACGCCAGTGACCTTCAAGTTTGGATTTACACACTAAGACTAAGCGATAAGCAAATCGTAATAATATCTTGCACTGCGCAGTGCACATTTACAATCTACATAACTGTTGTGTTGCGGTAGTATGCACTTGAAGTAAATACGGCTGTTGTTGTTGTTGCTAGACGAGTATTTCTCAGGCAATTCCATGACATGTGGATGGAACTGTCGCAAATATTGAGCCTTTTCCAAACCCTTTGTGAATATGGTGGAAAACGGTGTTAACATGTTTCGCACTGTGTCTTCGTCAAAAGGTATACTACCTTCGTACCAGCTGATACGGTGATAGCTTGACTGTAACCAACGAGCAGACTTTTGCGATGACTCATTTAAATTGTGAAATTTGTAAGGCGGTTTAAAAATGGCAACACTTTGATAATGTTCGGCAACCACAGCCAGTTCCTTGACAACGTATTTACCTTCGTTGTCGACGAAGGCATGAAACTCAACCACTGCTTGCATGCTTCTTGTACAAAACCACTTCCTCGTACAACTTGTCTGCCTCGGGGAGAGTACTGGACACGATCTCGTCCGTGGCTAGACACTCAATGATGTAAGACCCTAGTTGTGGTTCATTATAAAACAGTTCGCTGATGCGCCGGTTTACGAGCGGTAAGGTATCCATTAATAAATTCCATTCTGGTAGGCCCAAGGTGACCCTGTGTTTTCCGTCAAACAAGGCGATATAACGTTTACCGAAGATAGTCTTTATTGTGATATCGCCGTTAGTTAGTGTAAACTTACGTTGGTCTCCTTCAGGCAGCGGTAGTCGTGTCTTGAAATCATTAAAGTCGTTGTATGTGAAAAAAACAAATTTTCTACCAGCCTGTATAAGGACGCCTAGTTCGTAGACGGTGTGCTGAAAAAGCCCGGTCGCGACAAACTTCGTACACTGGTCATTCAGAAAATACACAGACTTTAGAAATATGTTCAACGGACGAGCGGTACGGTCTACATCCATCACGTCCATGACGACAACTGAGACTAAATGCGCACGGTATCGCAGGGTGTGGTCACAGATTACGTAATCTTTTTAACAACACCTGTTAGCAGGTTATAGACAATATGCGAATCGTGAATAATCAAGCAGTAACCGGAAGTATTAGTCGGAATATTGGCAGACGCCTCGATTTCAAGTCTCACATCTACAGGTCCTGATTTTATCGTATCGTTTTGTTTCGAACAATCGATTACAAAAATCGGTGCTTTCTCTTTAAAGGTTGACAAATCTAGACACGGTGATGGTTCGCGTGAATAATAGGACTGTTGAAATCTAACGTACATGTCATACAAAATGGCGGTGTCGCCGAGAATATTATCGTAGGGAAAGTACTGAGAGTTGAGATACAATTTTACATCCGTTACCTTGCAGCTATCAAACTCTGAAGCATTTGTTTTAATCTTGTTTTTGCGATCGGTTTGCAACGCGAAAATTACGTAACGAGGTTTTTCCAGTTGCGAAGATGTCTTTACAGTCCAAGAGAGTTGTTTCGTGGCCGGTAAACCGGGATATTCTATTAGTTCCCATTTCCGGTGTGGTACGTGAACGGTGACATCGCGTTCAATCATTTTCAAAAGTTTCAATTTTATCGGATCGGCTACGGAGACGTGCGGAACTCGCCAATAGATAGTATTTATTTTCAGATCAATATTTGTCGCATCCGTGCTAACTATTGCGTTTAAATTTGAAGATGAACGCAAAAGGACAAGCTCCTGTTTCACGTTGACTACAATTCTATTGTAATCCTCGAAAAATCCCATCAACATACGCAACGGTATAACTATGTTGAACTCTTTACAATCGTTATTTGTTTTACCCACTCCTAGCCAACCGCAATTTCCGAGTTTATTTTTTTCGTGTTCGCGCAAAGAAAGCAAGTTCTTAATGGTGGTCGTTATACCGACATTCCTGGTCCTGTCTATTTCGTTGCCTCCGATTTCGTATCTGATATCGTCGAAAAGAAAAGTTATAGCATTATTTATCAAAGACACGTCAGCGGCCGCTCCTCCGTCTTTTGTCGCTGTCAAAGTACCTTTTATATGCAGCGTGCTCTGAAAAGGTATCGTAATGACATCTTGTTGATGAATGGGAATACGAATTTCATCGTTATTACCAAACGTAGCGGAGGAGTACGGTCGATGAGTATGGTACTCCAGCCCGTTGAGGGTGTTGTCGTACTGGGCGCTAGAGTCGATTGCCAAAAGGTTTTCCATTGTTCACTTTAAAACCCAAAGATCTGAGGAACCTAACGTTTCGCAGTGTTAACTGTGCCGTCGTCGGACGTAAACTGCCGCCCTTCTTATAGAAGCGCTCGTTAAATATTAGCCCCATCTCGACGTCTACGTAAATGTAATCGTAAGGAAATGTTTTCTCCACGAAAATCTATTATATCGCCGTTCTGATCTCGTAGACTTACAGTGATATTATGAATGACGCTTACGTTGACAGGTAAATATATTACGCTCTGAGGGACTTCTACAATTTTATAACCGGGCGGTACCTGCGGATAAAATTCGTGCAAAGTATGGCATTCTATGCCGTTTTGAAACGATCCTGCGACTATATTGCAATCCACGCGTATCACGTTAACCCTGATGATATCTACAGGCCGGTCAGAAGAGTGTTTATGATTTGCCTCTAATTTCTTCTTACTGAACCCCATCAGCTGGCCTATAGACATGGCCTTGTCGAAAAATATTGCGTGCGAACATTTTATTTCCACTTTGAGTGTGTTATTATTCGGTGTCAATACTAAAACAGTATCGGGAACTAGTTTCGTTTTAATATACCTCTCAATATCGGATATTTCGTACGATCCGGTCGGTAATGAAATCGTGTGAACGTTTTTATCATCGCCGTAATGAAAAAGATTGTTTACATCCTCAACGATGTTTGGTATCGAGTTGTATGTTGCCAGATCGATAAAAGCTATTTCCCACTCGCCTTTTGATACATCAATTGGTGGGAAAAAGTCACAAGACAAAACGGCAGTGTGATCTGTTAGAACTATGCTCATGACGTTAGAAACTTTAGACACAAATGACCGCAAACGACTGAGTTGTCTTTTTGATGTCTCTTGTAGTTATAGTGTACGTTAGCGTTTTCGCCAAAATACCTACTTAGCTCAATTGGCGGTCGCAGATTTCCGAAACTATCATAGTACTCTATAGAGTTTCCTCTCTTTTTGTAACATACCCAATGGGTGCCGGGGCCGGTTATACTATCCAAATTCACGATAGCCGATTCGTTTCTTAAAGGTCGTGCAGGTAATGTATCTCTCATGTATACACCTCTGAACCACGGTACTCCCAATGCTAAGGCGTATCTTTCCAGTTCTATATTAGTCAACGGTCTAATGGGTATACAATCTATCGACGTTTTTTTTTCGTACATCTTTTCTTCTTCTTCCCGCTACCTTGTTTCTTGTACGGTTTCAAGTAAAGCCCTTTGCCTTGCAGACGTTTCAACAGGTGTTGAACGGTAGGCTTTCGACGACGACGACGTCTTTTACCGCCGCCAAATGCGGTCTTAGCTTTCATCGCTGCCGTTACGGCCAAAGCAGCAGCGCGTTCACCGAGCGATGCGTCACCCGCTTTGACTCTGCTCCAAGCTTTTCCCGCTAAGATTTCGTCGGCTACGCGTCTTCTATCTGAATCACTGTAGTTGCTGTAGGAGATATCGTGTTGTTTACAGGCCTCGTCCAACGGATTTATACCTTTATCACCGCGTGCCAACCGTGTCTTCAATTTTGTTCCCGGTCCGCAATAATTGTACGAAGGTAAGTGTAATTCGACTGGAAGTAAATCGATGGCTTTATTCAAAACACCAGACACTAGTCCACGTCCTGTCTTTACGACACCGCGTTTACGACTAACAGCTGTTTTCCGTTTGACACCCATTTTATTAATGATTCATAACAGTCACTGTTACGCCTACTTATAAAATATGTCTTTCAAGATTGCATATAACTCTCGGAGTCTAGTCGTCTTCATGCATCGTATTTTCAAAACATCGAAAATATCCTTTTCAACTGCCGTCACAGCTTCCAGAAATTCGTTGTACACAAAAACCTGGTTGTCGGCGGTGAAGAAATAAAGATTTCCGTCCATATATCTGAAACCGCCGCGCAAATCGTTTGGTAAACCGTGGTAGATTTCGGTCATAGGTCCTTGATATAAACCGGTGTACCTACATTCATCATATCTCATCACATAAGCGTTGTCGTAGAGGACAATTGTTTTACCCAGATGACTGTTGAAAATAGCGTTAACCGTCTTCATCGGCCGTCCTATCCAATCTTTCAGCGTGTACATATATCTTTTCAAAAGACTAGGATATTCTATAGCGTAAACCCATCCGTGAGCAATGAGCACCACATCTCCGCTGGGTGATTGATAAACGGCGGTAACGTTAGTAAAACCAGGTCGCAAATAGTTTAACCATTCCGAAATGATTTCGGGTTTCGGAACAACTTCTCTCTTATTCGGATCCAAATTCAATATCCATACATACTGCCCGTGAAACAAGTACATATGTTTCATCGCTATTAAAACGGCGTCAAAGCCGCGGACAGAACATAAATCTATAGTGTTTATTTCTGTTTCGATCGTCGTAGGGCTAGAACGAGCGGTGGAGCTGATGGTAGTAGGGGTAGTAGTGCTTGTGGTGGTAGTGCTTGTGGTGGTGGAGGGGGTAGTGGTGGTTGGTTTTGCACCATATAGATACTGAATATTATTAATATCATCTGAAGAAAGGTCTAAATAATACATATTGGATATATTTCGGGTGGTCGTATAGGCATACATTATCGAATCACGTTTCTTATTATGAGAGAGTCCTAGAGCGTGCCCTATTTCGTGAACCAGAACAGCGTAAAACGAGTCACGACCATTAACGGATGTAGACATTGTAAAGTCCCACTCTTCTTCGTTATCGAAGTGTATCTCTACTTGCGATTGAAGCACATGAGGCGCAAAAGCGTGGGCAACGACTCTTCCTCTACCGTCAAATCTAGTACCGCACATTGTTCCTTCCGACAGTTTTATATGTTCAGCGTCCCCAAATAGTATAGCGATATTTGGCCTTGTCGAGTCGAGAGTAAAAGTCAAAGGGATATATCTACTCCAGAGATTGAAAGCGTGCGAAGCGATATTGAGATATTTTCTATTACCATACATATACCAAGTTAGTCCGTTGATACCCCATTTACGGTTGGTCTTAGCCTGAACAATACTGCTACTACTACCGTTAGTTTCAGTATATCCACAAAATACCGTCGTATCGGTGATAGGGGAAGGCGACGACGACGACGACGACGTTGCGAGCGAGGAGCTCAACAAGGCGAACAGTAACATCAGCTTGAAGAACATTTCAACGACTGATATTATTTTTAAAGTGTTCCCGTATTTATTTTCGTGTATTGACCTTGTCGATCTATTTTTCGACAGGCTTCTCTCGCATTAGCGTGTCTCGTAGGCTTTGAATAGCCGTATTCAATTGCCTTTGCGAAACAGCATCGTTATCAGCTATACCATCGGCTATCCCCGATAAGCGCTTAGAGTTTAACCAGTAGTAGTCGCCCGTCTCCTCGGAATGCAGAGTGTATTTCTTTATCCAAGATTTAATTTCATGAAGCTGGCGAACGTTAACAGCGTCGACATCGGTGAAACCGTCTCGAACATTAGTTATACATTTTCCGTTTGCGTTATACATTTCACCGATCGGCAGTAGGGTGAGAAACAGCGTATTTTTCATTAGAAAACCCAGTGTGACCGCATCTTGTTGGTACAAAGGTTCTTCGACCTGAGCGAGCCGCTTATTTTGAAAACTCCAAACAGTTTTGTCTTTTCGAGGCACCCTATCGTCCACGTATAATTTTGTAGCGGCGTCATTTTTATACAAAGGCGCTTTAACATTACATATGGCCACTCCGTGAGCGTCAAATTTACCCTCTGCGTTTTTCGATAAGAAATTATCTCTGACGTACTTCATGTTAATAGCGTCAGAGTCTTTCATAGGCGCCGATACACCGCACACCCTTTGGTCGCCGAAGGAAAAACAATCGGCTAGTTTAATAGGAACCAACGATTCCAAGTAGGCTCTCGTTACGGCATCATCTTTTTCTTTCGGCTCTCCGAGACCTCCCAAAGGCAAGCCTTTTGTATGATATCTATTCTTTATTCGAGTCAAACAGTGTTGTTCGAGATACGTTTTGGACACTGCATCGCCGTCCTCAACGGGTTGGCCTAGACCGCCTACAGAAAAGCCTTTAGTGTAGTATTTTTTCCTATCCTCGTCGAAACCTAAACATTTTTTCGCTATCGTACCCGCATTGACGGCATCGCTGTCCTCAATAGGATCACCAACATTGCGCAATAACTTACCTATCGCGTCATAATGATTACCATCGGGAGTCAGACCTATCCCGTGCTGATGATGATGGGGGTGCGGAGCGTTAACCTGGTCCGAAAAACGACCAAACTTATCGACGCTCATCTTATTAATGTCCTAATTTTTCTATTTCCACTGCCTTTTATAAAACCCGCTTCCCTCAGCTCTTCTATAATGGAGGCAATTTCGTTCTCATGACCTGTATGACCTACCTCTTGAGATGACAAAAGGAGTCGTAACCTATCACAGAGTTCGTTAGGGTTGTCCCAATAGGCATAACCTTTACCGCTATGCAAACCGGTCGGCGGAAATAATCTCGATATAATTGCCTTGTACTTGGCGGAATTACTAGCACGGTTTATGGCTAATAGATGATTATAACCTTTCCTATGAGCACTGGTTTGTTCACAGATTTGTTTATAGGTGTTCAGGTCGGCCTTTGTGTATAATGTTTCATCGGGTTTGCGCATAAATATCAATTCATAGAGCCCTTCGGTTCCCTTGTAAGTGTCCGCGTCGATGATGATGTCACCGTTTTCGTCGTCAAACCTTATATACTTATCGCCTATCATAACAGTACCGTCTCCTGTTATTCGAGGACCGTATGTGTTATCAATTGTATTCCTATTGTCTTTAATCATTCTCAACACGTAGGTCCGCGGTAGACGATGTTTGAACATTGTATGGACATAACGAACACTATCTTCCTGGCCCGCCGGTGTTGATAGTAGCTCTTTAACAACACTACTTTGGCGCATCGGTGTAACTGAAGGTCCAGGCTCATCTGTTGATTCAGCTATTACTTCGGTATCGATGAATTTCGGAACATGAGTTTGTGAAGCATCATCCTCCATGTCTACATCCATTTCTTCTTCTTTTTTAATTTCCATTTTCGGCTGTGGACGACGAATTTTCGAAATTTCCTTAATGATAGGGCTATATTGTTTAGTCAAAATCCGTTCAGCATCTGCATCGCCGAATTTTATCTGCAGATACTTTCTCTTGATGTTCTCCCTCAAACGGGCGATCTCAGAGATAACTTGCTCCTCCTTTGGTGTCATATTGCGAAATGAACAGTAATTCGACTATCAAATAGCTTTTAAGACAGTTCCAAAGATCGAAAAAACACAGCGTAACGCTTTTCACGCAATAGGTACTGTACAACCTGTGATGCGGACGCTTTCATCAATTTCGAATTGTTCCAAGATAAACCTCGGCAGTATCTGTACATGTTGTTGTCAAAATATGGTATACTTTCCACCTTCTCGGCGCTTCTAAAGACAAAGGTACGTTTTATATTTTCACGCCATTGCGGTATTTCGGCTACTATTAGATTATCATCTCTAGGCATATCTTGCATGTGGATCCGAATAAGAGAGAAGTTGTTCCGAAACCCGAAATCATTTCGGAATGGTTAAACTATTTGCGACCTGGTTTTACTAACGTTACCGCCGTTTATCAATCACCCAGCGGAGATGTGGTGCTCATTGCTCACGGATGGGTTTACGCTATAGAATATCCTAGTCTTTTGAAAAGATATATGTACACGCTGAAAGATTGGATAGGACGGCCGATGAAGACGGTTAACGCTATTTTCAACAGTCATCTGGGTAAAACAATTGTCCTCTACGACAACGCTTATGTGATGAGATATGATGAATGTAGGTACACCGGTTTATATCAAGGACCTATGACCGAAATCTACCACGGTTTACCAAACGATTTGCGCGGCGGTTTCAGATATATGGACGGAAATCTTTATTTCTTCACCGCCGACAACCAGGTTTTTGTGTACAACGAATTTCTGGAAGCTGTGACGGCAGTTGAAAAGGATATTTTCGATGTTTTGAAAATACGATGCATGAAGACGACTAGACTCCGAGAGTTATATGCAATCTTGAAAGACATATTTTATAAGTAGGCGTAACAGTGACTGTTATGAATCATTAATAAAATGGGTGTCAAACGGAAAACAGCTGTTAGTCGTAAACGCGGTGTCGTAAAGACAGGACGTGGACTAGTGTCTGGTGTTTTGAATAAAGCCATCGATTTACTTCCAGTCGAATTACACTTACCTTCGTACAATTATTGCGGACCGGGAACAAAATTGAAGACACGGTTGGCACGCGGTGATAAAGGTATAAATCCGTTGGACGAGGCCTGTAAACAACACGATATCTCCTACAGCAACTACAGTGATTCAGATAGAAGACGCGTAGCCGACGAAATCTTAGCGGGAAAAGCTTGGAGCAGAGTCAAAGCGGGTGACGCATCGCTCGGTGAACGCGCTGCTGCTTTGGCCGTAACGGCAGCGATGAAAGCTAAGACCGCATTTGGCGGCGGTAAAAGACGTCGTCGTCGTCGAAAGCCTACCGTTCAACACCTGTTGAAACGTCTGCAAGGCAAAGGGCTTTACTTGAAACCGTACAAGAAACAAGGTAGCGGGAAGAAGAAGAAAAGATGTACGAAAAAAAAACGTCGATAGATTGTATACCCATTAGACCGTTGACTAATATAGAACTGGAAAGATACGCCTTAGCATTGGGAGTACCGTGGTTCAGAGGTGTATACATGAGAGATACATTACCTGCACGACCTTTAAGAAACGAATCGGCTATCGTGAATTTGGATAGTATAACCGGCCCCGGCACCCATTGGGTATGTTACAAAAAGAGAGGAAACTCTATAGAGTACTATGATAGTTTCGGAAATCTGCGACCGCCAATTGAGCTAAGTAGGTATTTTGGCGAAAACGCTAACGTACACTATAACTACAAGAGACATCAAAAAGACAACTCAGTCGTTTGCGGTCATTTGTGTCTAAAGTTTCTAACGTCATGAGCATAGTTCTAACAGATCACACTGCCGTTTTGTCTTGTGACTTTTTCCCACCAATTGATGTATCAAAAGGCGAGTGGGAAATAGCTTTTATCGATCTGGCAACATACAACTCGATACCAAACATCGTTGAGGATGTAAACAATCTTTTTCATTACGGCGATGATAAAAACGTTCACACGATTTCATTACCGACCGGATCGTACGAAATATCCGATATTGAGAGGTATATTAAAACGAAACTAGTTCCCGATACTGTTTTAGTATTGACACCGAATAATAACACACTCAAAGTGGAAATAAAATGTTCGCACGCAATATTTTTCGACAAGGCCATGTCTATAGGCCAGCTGATGGGGTTCAGTAAGAAGAAATTAGAGGCAAATCATAAACACTCTTCTGACCGGCCTGTAGATATCATCAGGGTTAACGTGATACGCGTGGATTGCAATATAGTCGCAGGATCGTTTCAAAACGGCATAGAATGCCATACTTTGCACGAATTTTATCCGCAGGTACCGCCCGGTTATAAAATTGTAGAAGTCCCTCAGAGCGTAATATATTTACCTGTCAACGTAAGCGTCATTCATAATATCACTGTAAGTCTACGAGATCAGAACGGCGATATAATAGATTTTCGTGGAGAAAACATTTCCTTACGATTACATTTACGTAGACGTCGAGATGGGGCTAATATTTAACGAGCGCTTCTATAAGAAGGGCGGCAGTTTACGTCCGACGACGGCACAGTTAACACTGCGAAACGTTAGGTTCCTCAGATCTTTGGGTTTTAAAGTGAACAATGGAAAACCTTTTGGCAATCGACTCTAGCGCCCAGTACGACAACACCCTCAACGGGCTGGAGTACCATACTCATCGACCGTACTCCTCCGCTACGTTTGGTAATAACGATGAAATTCGTATTCCCATTCATCAACAAGATGTCATTACGATACCTTTTCAGAGCACGCTGCATATAAAAGGTACTTTGACAGCGACAAAAGACGGAGGAGCGGCCGCTGACGTGTCTTTGATAAATAATGCTATAACTTTTCTTTTCGACGATATCAGATACGAAATCGGAGGCAACGAAATAGACAGGACCAGGAATGTCGGTATAACGACCACCATTAAGAACTTGCTTTCTTTGCGCGAACACGAAAAAAATAAACTCGGAAATTGCGGTTGGCTAGGAGTGGGTAAAACAAATAACGATTGTAAAGAGTTCAACATAGTTATACCGTTGCGTATGTTGATGGGATTTTTCGAGGATTACAATAGAATTGTAGTCAACGTGAAACAGGAGCTTGTCCTTTTGCGTTCATCTTCAAATTTAAACGCAATAGTTAGCACGGATGCGACAAATATTGATCTGAAAATAAATACTATCTATTGGCGAGTTCCGCACGTCTCCGTAGCCGATCCGATAAAATTGAAACTTTTGAAAATGATTGAACGCGATGTCACCGTTCACGTACCACACCGGAAATGGGAACTAATAGAATATCCCGGTTTACCGGCCACGAAACAACTCTCTTGGACTGTAAAGACATCTTCGCAACTGGAAAAACCTCGTTACGTAATTTTCGCGTTGCAAACCGATCGCAAAAACAAGATTAAAACAAATGCTTCAGAGTTTGATAGCTGCAAGGTAACGGATGTAAAATTGTATCTCAACTCTCAGTACTTTCCCTACGATAATATTCTCGGCGACACCGCCATTTTGTATGACATGTACGTTAGATTTCAACAGTCCTATTATTCACGCGAACCATCACCGTGTCTAGATTTGTCAACCTTTAAAGAGAAAGCACCGATTTTTGTAATCGATTGTTCGAAACAAAACGATACGATAAAATCAGGACCTGTAGATGTGAGACTTGAAATCGAGGCGTCTGCCAATATTCCGACTAATACTTCCGGTTACTGCTTGATTATTCACGATTCGCATATTGTCTATAACCTGCTAACAGGTGTTGTTAAAAAGATTACGTAATCTGTGACCACACCCTGCGATACCGTGCGCATTTAGTCTCAGTTGTCGTCATGGACGTGATGGATGTAGACCGTACCGCTCGTCCGTTGAACATATTTCTAAAGTCTGTGTATTTTCTGAATGACCAGTGTACGAAGTTTGTCGCGACCGGGCTTTTTCAGCACACCGTCTACGAACTAGGCGTCCTTATACAGGCTGGTAGAAAATTTGTTTTTTTCACATACAACGACTTTAATGATTTCAAGACACGACTACCGCTGCCTGAAGGAGACCAACGTAAGTTTACACTAACTAACGGCGATATCACAATAAAGACTATCTTCGGTAAACGTTATATCGCCTTGTTTGACGGAAAACACAGGGTCACCTTGGGCCTACCAGAATGGAATTTATTAATGGATACCTTACCGCTCGTAAACCGGCGCATCAGCGAACTGTTTTATAATGAACCACAACTAGGGTCTTACATCATTGAGTGTCTAGCCACGGACGAGATCGTGTCCAGTACTCTCCCCGAGGCAGACAAGTTGTACGAGGAAGTGGTTTTGTACAAGAAGCATGCAAGCAGTGGTTGAGTTTCATGCCTTCGTCGACAACGAAGGTAAATACGTTGTCAAGGAACTGGCTGTGGTTGCCGAACATTATCAAAGTGTTGCCATTTTTAAACCGCCTTACAAATTTCACAATTTAAATGAGTCATCGCAAAAGTCTGCTCGTTGGTTACAGTCAAGCTATCACCGTATCAGCTGGTACGAAGGTAGTATACCTTTTGACGAAGACACAGTGCGAAACATGTTAACACCGTTTTCCACCATATTCACAAAGGGTTTGGAAAAGGCTCAATATTTGCGACAGTTCCATCCACATGTCATGGAATTGCCTGAGAAATACTCGTCTAGCAACAACAACAACAGCCGTATTTACTTCAAGTGCATACTACCGCAACACAACAGTTATGTAGATTGTAAATGTGCACTGCGCAGTGCAAGATATTATTACGATTTGCTTATCGCTTAGTCTTAGTGTGTAAATCCAAACTTGAAGGTCACTGGCGTTAGGGTAACTCCTCGTAAACCTTCAAGAAAAATGTTTTAAAGGTCCCTGCCACGGGGTAACTCCCTGTAAACCTTTAAAGCTTCAAAAAAAAATTAAAAAACAAATTTGATGGTCACTGGCGCGGGTTAACTCCCCCTAAACCTTCAAGAAAAATGTTTTAAAGGTCCCTGCCACGGGGTAACTCCCTGTAAACCTTTAAAGCTTCAAAAAAAAAACTAAATGGTCACTGGCGCGGGTTAACTCCCCCTAAACCAAAAGAAAAATGCTTTAAAAGTCTCTGCCACGGGGTAACTCCCTGTAAACTTTTAAAGCAAAAAAAAAAAAAACGCTTTGCCTTTGAAGGTCCCTGGCGTAGGACAAGTCCTCCTAAACCTTCTTGGCTGTTTGCATTGGGAACTGCATTTTGTCATGGAGTGGCAGTTACAGGAAATGGCGATGGTTGGAGCCATTTTCATTCGGGTTTTCGACCTCGAAGGTTGGGGTAAACACCCTACAGTCGATTACCCGTGGGGACTGCATTTTGTGGCAGTCACTGGTAAATAGCGTCGGCTATTTCCAAACTTGTAATGTGGGCATAATGATGACGGTTTCAACCCCGTATGAGACACAGAGAACAAGTGTATAAGAATACAAGACATTTAAGATTTTCAGCCATTCCACAGACAGACATGGTTTGGACCGATTCTCTTACAATTGAGAACCCAGTTTATCGACGTTATTCACTTGCGAACACAAGATTATGCTCTTTTCGTAATTGGAAGGGTGTGGAAAACGAAACAGTGAATCCATATACTCTAAGCTTGGCCGGTTTTTTCTACACCGGAAAAGATGACCTTACTATATGTTTTAGTTGTGGGGGAGGTCTAAGCGATTGGGAACCTACACATGACCCGTTTGGTGAACACGTTTTATGGTTTCATAAATGTAAATTTGCATCGATTGTACAATCTAAAAGAGAAGAAGAAATGGAAATCGATATTGCAACTGATGATGATGATGATGATGATGATGATGATGATGATGACGATAATGATGACAATGACGACGATGATGATGATGACGATGACGACGGTGACCTAGTACAACGTAATGAGGATGATCGTTCGATATGTAAGATTTGTTATGCAGAAGAAGTACAAGTTGTATGTCTACCATGCGGACATGTGTTTGCCTGTCAATTGTGCTCGCTTAGCCTTGAAGTATGTAGCGTGTGCAGAACGCCCACATCCGCCACGATACGTATTTATCTTTCATAGGCTTGGGAACTGGTAAACCTTGAGAACCGGACGTTGCGGGTCGTGAGTGTTTAGTGAACTCGGCGTGAGAACGTGAACCAGCAGACCTTGACAACCGGATGCCAATTGTGAGACTTTGATACCCCACCAAACGTTGAAGAGTATATATATCAACAACACACTTGTAGATCTCTCACAGTAGCTTGCCTGGACCGACGAGAGTCTGAGGAAGAGGTTGCAGTGATTGGCTGAAACTTTGTTTAGGTAATTCACAACGAATATTTATAGTTATCATCTTTCTATTTGAAAATATTTTACTGTTGTTAATTTTTCATTTCAATCACATTGCCTTTTAATTTGTCATCTTTCATTTGAAAATACTTTATATGTTTACATTTGTTTTCAATCACAATGCTTCTTTTTTAAATTTTATTTGTCAACTTTTTTGAATATTTATCATTTCAAACGCATTGCTTTTTAAATTTTACCAATTAATATTTTATTATAATTATATTTTCGTATTTTGTTAATCTCTCACCAGGATCCAGGATAATGGTGCCAGGTTTCAATATTACCAGATATACTGACGGCATGCTGCGGGAGCTGGTCAAATCTATTTTACCGGGTTTGGCTGAAGATCTATTTAGGTAAGTGACAACGATTATTTATATTTGTCATCTTTGAAAATACTTCATATGTTTACTTTTGTTATATTTTCATTTAAATCACATTACTTTGTCATCTTTTATTTTAAATTACTTTATATGTTTACTTTTTGAATTTGAATCACATTGCTTCTTAAAATTTTACCAATAATTATATTTTATTAACTTTAAGAGAGCTCAAACTGTTTGATATTTTATATTTTAAACTTATATCAAACCAATCAATTTTTGATAAAATAGTATAAGGCAGTAGTACTGTATTTTCATAAACGTTGTATTTATTCATTAGATTGACTTAATTTTAAAAATTGTACTGTGAATTAGTTTTTCACAGCAATTTTATAGTATTTCGTGTATTCATATTACTATATTGTGTTGTCGGTAGCCAGATGCTGAGACTCAGGGCGGAGGCTACATCATCGGGATACCCGTTGGTAACGTTGAACATTTCGTCAGGGGTTTCCTATCTCCCATGTACTAACGACGGCCGCATCATCATCAGCCAGTCATGGGATAGGCATCTCAGGACGTGCAACGACGGCCAGCGGCAACAACAACCACCACCAGCGCATGCCTGGAAATCGACGTCCCTGCCTCCAGCATCCCAGCCAGCATCCCAGCCACCAGCATCCCAGCCACCAGCATCCCAGCCACCAGCATCCCAGCAACCTCAACCGTCCACCTCGAGGGCAGCGGAGGTGGTCCCTCAGAGCCTGGACTTTATAGACGCTATTTTAGCCGATTTACAGAGTCAAATGGCATCTGAGAGATCACCTTCTCCTGAACAGCCGCCAGTCACGCTCGGGGACCTGGACGGGATAGAGGTAATAGACCTATTGACGGTTACGGACGAAGAAATGCGGAGTCTAGAGGAATAACACTTCTCGCAAAGCGGTAAGATTATTGTTTTCATGTGAATATGATAATAGTGAGCAGTATTTTAAACCTTGCAGTGACACTTGTTTTAAAGTATTACTTCCTACATTCATTTTCACGTAAAACCAACAGTTTTTCTCATTTGAAGAGGTGTCCCGCATTTCTTTGGGGGTGGTATGTTGTAATGGATGACCACCACAGAAGGCAGCGATGGATGGGGCTGCCTTCCGTAGCCCTTAAGGCAGCTTACGCACCCGGTAAGCTCAGGATACATGCGAATGCCGGTCTTGCGTGGTAATATCGGAAATAAAAATAATTACGATTTGGAACCCACAGCAACGTCATCAAAGATTCACTACTAGAATTGACCTATATTGTAGTTCAATTCTGATAGTGAGTAATTGCTGATGTTGTTGAGATCCCAATCGTAATTATTTTATTTCCCCTATATTACCACGCGGTCCCTGCATTCGCTAACCTACTTACTGTGTGCGTCTGTGTGTGTGTGTGTGTGTTTGCTTGGGGGTGGCATGTTGTAATGGAATGGCCACCACTGAGGACAGCGATGGCTGGAGCTGTCTTCCTTAGAAAATATTTTACCCACAGCCAAGGATACATGCGAATGCTGGTTTTGCGTGACTTTAAAATCGGGTGTGTAATATTTGTACTCTGACACCCACAGCAACATCATATTTATGCACTATCGCAATCGACCCACACCATCAAAGACTCGTTACTAGAATTGACCTATATTGTAGTTCAATTCTGATGAGGAGTAATTGATGGTGTGGTTCGACTTCGATATCGCATAACTGTGGTGTTGCTGTGATGTCACCTACAAATATTACACCGAATTTTAAAGTCACGCGAACCCAATATTCGCTAACCTACTGTGCGTAATATATTTTCTAAAAATATTTTTGTGTGACTGTTGGTGTGCGTATTATATATATATATATTACTCGTATATGTATTTAGTCTTATTATTTTATTATTGTTATATTTTAATTATTTTACTCGTATTTGTATTTATATTTAGTTTCACTATTTTATTATTGTTATATTTCAATTATATTATATTGTGTTCGTATTTCCTAAAATTATGTTTGTGTGACTGTTGGTGTGCGTGTTATATGTTACTCGTATTTGATTTATATTTAGTTTTATCATTTTATTTTTGTTAGATTTACTCGTATTTGTATTTACTTTTATTATTTTATTATTGTGATATTTTAAATATATTACTCGTATTTGTATTTATATTTAGTTTTACTATTTTATTATGGTTATATTTCAATTATATTATATTGTGTTCGTATTTGTGACTGTTGGTGTGCGTGTTATATATTACTCGTATTTGTATTTATATTTAGTTTTATCATTTTATTTTTGTTAGATTTTAATTATATTATATTTGTAATATGTAATATTGAGTTTTATTCTAGTCTACATTTTGTCAGAATTTTATTTTATTTACCTATATGTATAATCCTGTATTTATATTCATATTTTTAACATAATATTTTATTCTAGTCTTCATATTGTCAGATTTTTATTTTATTCATATTTATAATTATATTCTTAACACAATAAAAATATTTATTCTTATACAAATACACGTTTTACTCTTATTTCATACAACCAAACCAACATCCAACACTCACGACATACTTCTACCTACATCTAACCACAACACACAACTGACTACATCGTAGCTCAGTCGCTAGCGTCACACGCCAGCAAACCAAACGTCCACGGTTCCATTCCCCAATACGCATTTATATTTTTTCAAACAATTACGTCACCAGAACAAAATGGCCCTCCAGGGCTTACACCAAATCAAAATGGCCCTCCCGATCCAGGACACCAATCAACCTCTAGGGGCGGGGCTTAGCTCGTGGTGGGGGTAACAAATACTGCTCTCTCATTGGGGGGATAAAGTATACCCATCTCTACTATAATATATATATATATATATATATATATATATATATATATATATATATATATATATATATATATATATATATATGGAAGACACTTTTAACTCTGCCAAACAGACTTTTATCTCTAAACATGATCCTTCCGTATATTCCAATCGAGGTGATCGTGTATTCTTACCATAATTTTATTTATTATAAAAAATATTTTTTGTAATCTTTAAAGTTATAATAATTATAGTAACTGATCACAAGAAAAAATTTCATATTAACACTTTTAAAAATACGTTTTTTACTTAAAATCTTCGTAACAGACTTGAAAACAATCACCAATTATTTCCGGTTTTTAAATTCTTTTAGCTTTAGGTTAACAAAGGACAATTTTTATAGGTAACACCCTATATTCTAATTTATGCTATAATTTGTTACATTCATAATAGACGTAAGTGTAGAATAAAAATATTTTCTATTTACTTTCTAATTACAGTTTTTAAACCAAAATGATAATAAATAATGTAAGCCAAAAATTTTTAAAGCCAATTCCTACTTAGGTCAGCAAAGAAAGATTTTATTTTAGTTACTTTTTAATAAATAATTACAATTAATACAAATAAAGTAACAACCTTATACGTTAAAACAGCTGTTCTACCACATAGCCTATAACATAAAATCAGCTGTTTCATGAAATCATATGTTATTATTTATTTTTAGCCAAATGGGACGAAATAACGATATTACATATCTTGCCCCCTTTGTGAAAAGTTTTTCTCCCACATAAAACTAAAATTAATTTAATAAATTTAATGAATAAATTATTTGGAAAAAACTGTATCCACATCAATTGTCATCAGCTTCAAGTTTTAAAAAAATGCATTTAACTTGAGTTGATGAGAAAAAATTATTTTATTAACGATTGTTATTTTGACCCAGATATGTATAAGAAGAGTGTGAACTAAAAGAAGGAATTGAAAAATGCAACAATGTTAGGTTGCCAATAAGAACGACAAACTCAGGCCAGCGTAATAATGCAGTTGAATGCGTCTGTCGCTGCTTACTAATATGGCATAATCCTTGCATTTGACCGCTACCGTAGATTTAGCATTCAATCCATGTCGTTCCGGTAAAATGCACCGACTTGTGACATTATCAGAGTGAGTAGACTGACGGACAGAACCATTTTGGCATTTAATCCACGTCGTTGTGGTAAAATGCACCGAGTAGTGACATGCGAATGCCTCGTCTGACGGACAGGAGCGAGTCCTTCATCTTGACAAGTTAAATCCCACCTTGCTTTCAGTTAGTGAAGAATCTCCCACTTAAAAATAAAACGTTGCAATTTGTCATGCGTATTGATTCTTTTGGATGTTTGTCATTAAAGAGTCAACTATTTGTACAATACAATCAAATACGCGTTGACATGAATGTTGATGTAGGTCTGTATGTTTGTTTTGTTGATTAGAAGAGCATTAGATAGAGTTATACACGATACAATGATCAATATTTTAAAAGTTAGGAATAAAATACGTCCTACAAATAAAAAGGATTCTGTATCACAAAATTTGCACTTGATATAGAGAGCAGAAGAAAGTAAAATACTTTCAGAGGAGGTTTTCCCAATTGTTGTTTAATGTCTTCTTTAAGTATATACGATCATTCGAAGAGTATTTGTATAAAAGTTAGGTGGAATTGCAGCTGGAAGGGAGTAACACAGAGCTTGGCAAAAATGAAGATTTTCGGAGAATATTGAATAAATTGAGAGATATTGTCTTGAAATAGTTATGAAAGACCAAATTCAAGACGGTTTTAAAACGGTATAAACATAGTTGTGTAGGCAATCTAACGATTAATTTCGATTAAGTGGAGCATATAGGCCAATAAAAATATTGAAAAGAACCCCAATACCACAAAAATAACAAATAAGACAAGTTACTTAAGATTAAACCCTTATGTACATTTCGATGACCATGTCATCATCATCAGAGGGTCTTGTTACAAAACACAATCTAGCACACAAGAAGTTACAAACTAGAATGATGATCTCATATAGGCTATATTTTGAAATATTTTGTATCAATAAAGTTGATAATGACGAAAATATAATCGCTTCTACTAACACAGTAAAAGTGTATTTATGAAGATAGTTTCCCATTACTCCTTTGATTAAAACATAACTCAAACTGAAAAAGTTAAGATTTTCTGGATAAGAAAGCGGGAAATTGAAGACGGACACAAAGCCGAGATGTGTTTTGAAGTGTAGAGTTATGATGATTCTGTCCTGGGTGCAAACGATGACTGATTTGGAGGTGTTAGATATACTGACAAAAGCCTTTTCTAGGATAGAAAACTTACTATACCTCGCTCAAGTGATAAGAAATGATAAATATAAAATCCTACATTGATAACTTGAAGCTAATCTTAGAAAAAAGGTGAATCGGAGATTTAGGGTAAGGATCTAAGATAACGGTACGATGTGATACATGCGGAATTTTAGAGAATTTTTATTATGATCGTCAACCTCCTGGAGGGGACGGTGTAAATTGTAGTAGAATAGACTCATTAGGGAGACATCTAATGGTTGATACAAGTGAAGCGGTTGTTACACAAAGACATACATCCAGTTACGATCGAATGTTACGTCTATTCTAAATTTAATTCCAGATAATAAAATATAAGCAACCAGTTAAGATGTTAGTCAGGTCGACAATTTTACAGCCTAAACAATCAATTATTTTTTGGGGAGTAAAGAGGTTTTAATAATTGGTTTTAAATTAACAAGTCTTAAAAGGTATGAACAGTTTTGGAGTAGAAGACCTTTTAATAATTTTCGCATTCTTTAATATTCAGTTATAACGTATATATATATATTTAGGTTAGTTTTGGTTGGTAAAGATTATTTAGATTTTTTGGACTAGGAGACTGACAGACTTACCTTGGTAAGAGTCCACTCTGTAGTCTTGAAATAGAAACACATAAAAGCACTTAAACAATGATATATTTCAACCATACAGTGGTCTTTCTCAATCGAAGAGAAAACACAAAAAGAAATATGAGAGAATGAAATAATTGTAATCACAGATTGTGTAGAGTAGAAATCAGATGTCACAGATGCACAGATATATATATATATATATAACTGTAATGTATATATATAAGCACCGAAAGGTGCCTCATCACACAAGGTAAAATCATTGCACTTAATGGTGGATAAAATTACTTACAATAGTAATATATTAACTTCATATATATATATATATATATATATATATATATATATATATATATATATATTCCTGAACTGAAAATGTTGGCACTGTTTGTTAACGAAAAGCTTTGAATTGTATAATTCAATAAATTATTCCTGTAGGCCTATTTGTATTTCTCATGTTTTCTTTTCATGTTACACATGAATACATGTTTTATTTATATTATAACCTAAGTTATTTAAAATATAACTTTCCTTTAGGTTATATACTTAATTATCTTAACACTCTTCAGTGTCACCTTCAGGTTTCTAATTAATTAACAACAATATCAAATTTAACATCACTTTTTTCATGACATTTAATTATTATACATCATACCCGTTTACCTTAATACTATTTAGTGACAAGATTGACTCCTTAACTAATATTACAATAACAAAAAAAGGTGGAGTCTTAAGGCTTTAGGTTATTACAATAAAGTTTAATAATGACAGCGTTAATTTCTCTTTCTCTGGGGTTGTTATTATGGATCTTTGTATAAATTAGAACGTGGTGAAAAAAACTAGATTATTATTTTATACTAATGAATTAAATTGTTCTGAATTTACTGTTTATAACCCTCTGTTGGCTAATTTTAATGTAAAAACAAAGTACTTATTATTTGTAGATTTCCTGGGATCTTGACCGTTGATACTGCTTCGATGCACTTTCTCATAACTAAATTATTTGTCCTAATTCTTTACTAAATTATTTACGTCGACCTCTTAAAATTATTTCCCCTATTTCTATTAACAAAATTTACCCCTTATTAACATTACTGACACTTGGTCCCCCCCCCCAATACGTCTTCCCTCTCCTGAAGTTCCTCCAAGATTCCTCGATCACTTCCTTTTCCAACCTCGCATGATCTCGCCCCCCTCACGTATTTTAGTTAATTTGGTTATCCACATACCTATCTACAAAGAGCCTTTCCTAACGGTACAGTGTTTTTATAACCCGGGTATTTGGTCCTTGGAAAGTCCTATCTTAAAATAGTTGGTCCCTTCTTTTGTTAAGGTTTCCCACAGCCCTTTTAAGACTACCTCGAAATAGATAAATGGTTAAGTACTTTGTCCGTAATTTTAGTAACTATTCTTGTCGCTTTTCAGACTATTTTTCTATTTGGATATAACTGAATTTATTCTTTAGCCTCATAACGTTATGTTATATATATATATATATGTGTGTGTGTGTGTGTGTGTGTGTGTGTGTGTGTGTGTGTGTGTGTATGTGTGTGTGTGTGTGTGTGTGTGTGTGTGTGTGTGTGTGTGTGTGTGTGTGTGTGTGTGTGTGTGTGTGTGTGTGTGTGTGTGTGTGTGTGTGTGTGTGTATCACACACACACACACACACACACACACACACACACACACACACACACACACACTGAGAGAGACACTAAAACACAGACCTATAGGCCTATAGCTTACATTATTCTAATTCTCATTCCTGATGATATTGGTACTGTTTACCAACGAAAAGCTTTGGATACAAAGAGGCCTATAGCTTACATTATTGTAATTTTCATTCCTGATGATGTTGGTACTGTTTACCAACGAAAAGCTTTGGATATAAATTAATAAATATTCTTGTATTTGAATAACCTATGTTGTTTTAAATTATTAAACAAGAAAACATATTATATATATATATATATATATATATATATGTGGATATATATTAGAGATGCAGATAGATCAGAGAGGAAACAAACAGATAACAAAAATATAACACGAAAATGTACTTAAAAAATTCATAATTATTAACATTTTACTATGAGACAATTTAATTATGTTAAACATTCAATCTCATTGTGTATGTCATCCTGGTATACTTTGACTTGTCCATGAGCTTGTGTGTTTGTCTTTCGATATAATAAAACTTCAATAAAATCTTGCAAATGTATCTGTGTTCGCAAATACAGAGTTTGTGTTGCATATTTTTAAAACTGATACTGTTCGAAGAATTTTAGAAGCAAGTTTTTCCAAAACATATCGTCAAGCAAACACTAACGAATAACTGCAAGATATTAGTGTTTTATCTCCTAGGGCAAAATATCTCAAATTTCGAACTTATCATTTAAAGTTTTTGTTACCCATTAGGAGTCATGTTTGCACTTTCTATACAACTATTTGTTCCAACTTTCCTTATTTCCATCTTATAAACACTTTAAAATCATCTGTGTTCAATTAGTATATAATAATTCAGTTGCTTTAAGGATTCAAAGAACTGCATTGCCGGCCCAGCAATAAGGAAATCACAGATTAGTAAACGAATTAGTGGTTTTTGCTGCTATATAGCAAAGCAAGGACTTCCTTGTTAGGTCAAGCTACCGGTATATTACACAACCTTGGCGTTGTTTTAGCAAAGATGTCATAACACATGCATTTTTTTATTCAAACGACAAGTCTGTGGTTTATGCTCAGTTGCGTAACGCTTCTGGTATATTTATTCCAATTAGGCGGCTTGTTTAACCCGCTGTTCACATTATTTATATATTTGTATAAATACTTTCTCATGCCAACATTATACCATTTGTATAGTGGGGACTTTAATGAGCGGTTGAGAATAATGTAATAGTAGTAGAACCACTATTTTGCTACACCACTTAGCTGATATTACTTCCTTACTGGAAAGTGTTGTGGCTGAAAATCTCGATCGTAGCGTTAATAAAGTGATAGTTTAAAAATACAAACTTTAAATATATATTATTCGTATTGTAATTAAAAATAGAGGACACATTACTACATTGAGATGCACCCATATACTCGTACATTTATCATTTAACCGTTATTTTGCTTAAACCTTACAATCTAACACTTATTTTCACGGAATGTAAATATTTATATCCATCCGGTTTTAGGAGTTTTTAATAAAAAATTTAATTTTAGATTTTTTTAGTTTTGTTTTATATAATTTCAAATTAACTTATGGCTATAAAAAAACTTTTAAAATTCTACCCCATTTTTAACAAAACGCAAACTTCTCCGAAAAAGTTTAAAAAAATCAATTTCTACCTTATTAGAAATATATTACTTTATTAGATTCATCTACACTTAATATACTGTAAAACACCAAATGTTTTCATAAAATACTAATAATTATTAAAATTTTTAACTTTGGTTTATAATTAATTTTACCATGATTTAAAAAAAACGTTTTGCGGTTTTTCACACTTTCGATCGACTGTAAAAAATAATGATAAATAAATAATAATGATCGACTTTTTATTTTCGAAAAAATAATGTAAAAAATAATTTTTTTGAGAAATTGAGATTTTTATCAAGACTTGATTATCTTAATTTCTTTTTCACGTTTTTTAATGTTTCTAGTTTCGGTTTTTACCCTAACAATAATAAATAACAGTGCAAAGGTGTTAAATTTAAACTAACTTAGCTCTATAGATATTTTAAATTTTGGCCAATTTATATTCTCGACAGTCCATAGGCTAAAAATTTGGACAGTATTAAAAAAAAATTGCCTACAAAATACTTGGGATTGAAATGAAATATATACTGAAATTATATAGCTAAAATGTAGTTAATATTATTTTTGTATTCCCAACATTCATTTGGGTGGGACATAAAAAAATAAAACTTGTGCGTGTGTGTGTGTTTGTGTGTGTATGTGTGTGTGTGTGTGTCTGTGTGTGTGTGTGTGTGTGTGAGAGAGAGAGAGAGAGAGAGTGGGTTTGTGTCTCTATGTACGATCCCCAAAAATTATTCTGGTTATTAAAAAAAATAGCAATTTATTAAATCAAAAATTTGTTTAACTTGAAATAGATTTTTTATATAAAAACAATATTTTTATAAATTATATTTCACCGGTTTTTTCACTTCATTAACACATTTTTTTACTTCAAGTATGCAAAATATAAAAATAGTATCCTTTCTACAGAACTTTTTATTACAGATATTATCATTGAGTTCGAGCAATTTATAAATGTAATTAATTTATTATCTACTTTAAGAATGTCAAAATAAGAAATTTTGACAAAGATTTAAAAAAAAAACATTTAGCTACAGAAAAGTTTAAACAGTAACGACAATAAAGGAAAAGAGATTTTTAACTTTCTGATAACCTAAACTAAATGGGTTAATGTATTGAAATAAAGGCTTAGGGCTAGATGTTAATGCTCTGTAGCCAGCGCCTCTTTATTGCTTGTACTGTAATTGACGCTACCTTATAATTTTATACAAATTAGCTTACTTTCGTTACCCGTTCCACGGTTACCACTGACAACAAATTGCCTGCTCGGCCCCTATTTTATTCTGTTTGGGTCTGCAGTGTTTATGTAAATGTTCGGTTCATATAGTATTGTAACCACCCGGTAATTTATAAATGGTAGTGCGCTTTAATTTATTTGATAAACTTCAATTACATTTATTCACTACCTTTATTCTGTATACCTTGATAAGACTCACCGGGTCAATTATTTTCCTCAAAAATTATATCTTACAATTAGGCTTAGTCAGATTTATCTGTTTATCAAAATCGTTCTAAATAAGACGGCTTACATTGAAATTCTCGTTTGTATTTACAAAAAAAGGTTTAATTTTGAAACAATTAAAAAATTACACTTTAAAAAATTTTTGTATTACATGTTTAACATCATGAATTAAAAAATATATTATATTTATATAAAAATTTTAAATATAAATATATATATATATATATATATATATATATATATATATATATATATATATATATATATATATATATATATATATAACGACTTTTACTATGACAAAGCTAGGTACTATGCACGCTAGTATTGTCTATTTACTGATTTGTATATATTAAAAAATATCAAAAAATTAAATTTAAAAACATATCTTGGCAATCATTTAAACTTACGTGGCTTTGTTAGGACATATAATAATTTACATGGGTTCACTTTTATAACTGATTTAAATTTTGGAAATAATAAACTAAACGTAACAAAGCCACTGATAAAACCTTACCCCGCTAAGTAATTTTGAAAATTAAGTTATTAAAAGTTTAACACAAAATTTAACGACAGCAAGTACATGTTGATCCTCCGTGCAGCATAGGTTCTGGAAACGCTTTGACTCAAGGTAGCCTAGCACAAGTGTTGAAGTCTCCCCACCCTTATATATTCACAAAAAGGTTTTTCCTTGCTTCACATATTTTTTAACATAGCGTCTTTTTGACTAGCTTGTCATAAAACAATTTTATAAACAAAAATTTCTTTTAAACAAGGCCGATTTTACATTAACTAAATAACAAATATTTATGCAACATGCTGAATTGTAACCAAAGATTATTTAGCATGTTACAGTATATGTGTGTGTATATGTATATGTACCCTTACAAAATATTATACCAAAACAAATGTAAATTAGTGAAATATTATTATTAATTACAGCTTTACAACCAACCTTTGGTCGAAAGAAATATCAATCCTTACTCATAAATAGGGTCTCGTTAATTAAATAACTATGGTTATCTAAAATGAGCCTTGTCAAAATTTAATCGCCATAAGTAATCTTGCTTGTTTTATAAATTAGCGTATTCATAAAATGTATCTTTAAAAAAAGAATTTAACAAATATTAATCGGTTTTTTAATGGCATAAGTCACAGATTAAAAACTTTTGGGAAATAAAAAAAAACCTTACACATTTTACATTTACTAAAATGTATATTAATAATTTTTAAAGCTTTAGATCAGGATTTCGGCAATCATGTATCCCTCATCAGGGATTAATCTACCCTGTGGGTGTAGACGGTTGCCGAAAGCAGGTTCTGATTAAAGAATTGTGTGAATACTGTTCTTTAAAGAATTGTAGTATAGGCTATACTACAACTTTTCTTATGCATATACTAGTTATTATATCTTATATATTTAGGCATACCAGCTGTGCTATACCTTATAATAGTAATACTACATTGATAAGCTATATATATATATATATATATATATATATATATATATATATATATATATATTCAAGATTAAATAATATACACTAATTACAGAAATAATTTTTGAATAATACACTCAAAGCTTTTCGTTGGTTGACATTACCAACATCCTCAGGAATTACTAAGCTTAGTAATTCCTGATTATGTTGGTAATATCAACCAACGAAAAGCTTTGAGTGTATTATTCAATAAATTATTCCTGTAATTAGAGTATATTATTTAATCTTGAAAATAATTCTAACAGGAAAACCTATTTGATATTCTACATATATATATATATATATATATATATATATATATATATATGTGTGTGTGTGTGTGTGTGTGTGTGTGTGTGTGTGTGTGTGTGTGTGTGTGTGTGTGTGTGTGTGTGCGTATGTGTGTATGTGTATGTGCGCGTGTGCGTACGCGTGTGTGTGTGTGCGTGTGTTTGTGTGTGTGCGTGTGTGTGTGTGTGAGTCCTCGTGCATATGCATTTATGTGTCTGTGTGTAGTATAGAAGGTGGAAAATTAAAAGCTGCACCTAATAATGAAGGGTTAATTGTTTAGCTGCCAAGTCTACTTAAACGTAAGACAATATAGCAAGTGCAACTGAAAAGCATTCTGCATTAGAACAACTTGCACTAATGAATGCCACGTACACAATTAATAAAGTAAACCAACTAACGTCAATAGCGTATGTTATTGAATAATTTAACATGACCGTACAAGGTAAAAGGCAGATCGTAAATCAAGTGCCTTTTCTTCTCACACAGATGCATCTAATTATGCTAATCTGTTATGTTTGTAATATATGCTAAATAATTAAGATAAGGACAAATAGGCTGAAGTGAAAGTGTAAGCACGACCCAATATGAAGGAAGATTGTGGACTGTTACCGTTTCTGCAGCATTCCTGAAGATGGCAGTTCGAAGGTCTCACCTTTCTAATTACTTGAACAAAGAGTAGCGATTTTTTATTTATTAAAAAAAAAGTTGGTAGTGTGGAAGAAAATATTTTCGTTCCGTTTTTAGTTTCGTAAAAGTGTCAAGAAAATGTTTTCTGAAACAGTTTTGACTTATCTACTACAGAGTTGAAATAAGGAGTACAAAGATGTTCTGCCGTTCCTAGCATATGAACCCTTCTCGATGCTTCTCGGAGAACCTCCGCCAGAACGCTCTATGTACACTGCCTCTTCATATAAATACTAAAAAATTAAGATGGAAGCTCTTAGTAACGCGTCAACAAGAAGTAATATGACAATGATTGGATTGTTAAATAGCATTATACTCGACATATTAATGTACAAGCTGACAGCCTGCATAGAATTTTGTAACAATCACTGCAAAGTCAACTTAATGTACGGAACATATTTTATATTTTATTATTACTACTTAAATAAACAAAGAAAAATTGTACATTAGTTTTTTTTACTTTATAATTACAAGTAATATAAATTAAAAAAATATATATCAGAATAACAATGCAGTACTAAGGGGCTAAACAGAAAGCGAATTTCCTTGCAATTTTTTATTTTCCTTTCTAAGTAGGGTGTTGGACTATTGTGTTTGATACTATTTATACGCTGTTTTTATCGTTGCTTGCATTATGTTGTTGTTTCTTTTCGCATTATCCGTTTTTGAAGCAAGGTTCAATACCGTTAATTCAGTTTGTTTGTTTACATAATTCTTTTCATTCATTTTTAATCCTAACCCATTCATTTTTTGGTAACCATAGCAACAATTTAAGGCTGTGCAATGGACCTTTTGACGACAACCAGGTGGGGGCAAAAGACAAATTCATATACAACTTTGAGAAGTACATTACTAGCTATGGGAAAGTCGGCTCGGTGCCAATGCGTTAGACTTGGAAGCTGAAGATACTCAGTTCGAATCCGAGCCAAACCCCCAATTTTTCATAATTTAATTATTGAATGAATATTTGAAAAAAAGTGTCATCATCAATTGTCATCCAATATAGGTTTACAAAAATTTATTTGAACTTTATTGGATGAATAAAACTGTATTTTATTATCGATTGACAATTTGTACAATCGATATATATTTGGAGTGTGAGCTAATAGAAGGAATTTAATAAGAATAGTTTGGTTTCAATAGAAAATTTGTGATTATCTTATTATAAACTTAGGAAATTTAAAAGCGTATTTCGTTGTTACCACCTAAAGATACAGCTTTACTGCTCCAAACAACAGTTATTTCCTCACCTTACCCGTGTGTTAGCAACACGAGGTAACTGAAGGAATACTTCGTCTCAAGCTTAAGTAAACCCTTTGCGAAATATCCGAGCTCAGGTCGTGGCAAAGCGTACTTCCAATATGCAAATGAGGCAATAATTCATCGCAGTTGTTATTATGGAAGACTTGAAGTGTTGGCTGGTGTACAAACATTCCCCGGTTCGGTTTAATTTATTCGATCGATGACTCTGGTTTTCAGCTTTATCAGTAATTTGGCTGTCGATGTTCGTCGCAATGTTCGGAACTACCGTCGCAATATTCGGAACTACCGTCGCAATGTTCGGAACTACCGTCGCAATGTTCGGAACTACCGTCGCAATATTCGGAACTACCGTCGCAATGTTCGGAACTACCGTCGCAATGTTCGGAACTACCGTCGCAATGTTCGGAACTACCGTCGCAATGTTCGAAACTACCGTCGCAATGTTCGGAACTACCGTTGCAATCTTCGACGTCCAATAACGAATAAATTCCATAATAATATTAACAGGTTCATTAACTGTCAAGTTTTGAGGGGCACTCTCAGAAATAATTTTGATTTGTTGCAAACATTGCACATCTGTTTGTACATATTGCAGCCTTGTGGTCAGAAGTAGGATCAAGACTAGCCCTACAAGGGTTACAAACAGCAAGTGAGGTTAGACAAAACGACGTAGCTAATTAACCTCTGTAATGGTTTTCCTTTCCTTGCCAAATGTTCGAAGGAAATACCTTGTGGTCTAAATTCGTGGACCGTGTTTAGAATTCATCATTTGAGGGTTGTACGGTTCTCCTAGTTTCGTGGGTTCATACAGTGACCGACGACGTTTATCTGGGTCTGTCGTGGCATTAATATTATGAATAAAATGGATTCCTCGGAGGTCTAGGTAGATCCTCTGGTGATTTTGTCACAGTACCTAATTATATTAAAAGTAGGAATGGCCATGGATCATAACATTAGGAACATCTTTGGAACAGCTGGATCAAGGTAGCGATCGCCGTTTTGCTCACGTCGGGAAATATTCCGCTTTCCTAAGTACTTATGCTTACCTGCTTCTATTTCTGATGCTCTTCTGGGACTGTTAGTTAAAGTCACCGTTTTCAATCGTTTGCATGAAAACCATCCGAACTTCCTCATTGTTATTAATATAAGGTCGTCACCAACAAATGTAACATCCAACAAAAATTTTAAGTTATTCTGGCAAACACGATAAAGGTATTTTGTGGGGGATCATATTTTTATGATAGTTTTCCATCTAATTTTGAAGTCTAAAAGATGTTTTCTATTCCCAAAGGGCACTTATCGACCATGTCTAACGTTTAAGTTTTAGGCAATTTCTACATTTTGTCCACATTTCATGTCAATCTTTCTAGTCCGTATAATTCTGAACACAAAACTGTCAAGCATTAAGTAATAATATGTTCTTGGAGTAGCAAAACTTTCTGTTATTTGTTATTTCTTAAAAAACAATTTGTGTTTTAAAGCGTCAGCTATAATGAAAGTGGTAAGTGAACACACACTCACACACACACACACACACACACACACACACACACACACACACACACACCCGATACACACACCCCGATCCAACTAGCAATACCGTTACAAAGGCGGAACAAGGAAACTGCGTAGTCTGGACTAGGTATCAGTTGCGTGCACAAAGCCCATCTCTCGTCACGTAAAGCCTACCCAGATCCAACTAGCAATACCTTTACAACGGTGGAACAAGGAAACTGCGTAGTCTGGACTAGGTATCAGATGCGTGCACAGAGCCCATCACTCGTCACGTAAAGCCTACCCAGATCCAACTAGCAATACCTTTACAAAGGTGGAACAAGGAAACTGCGTACTTTGGACTAGGTATCAGTTGCGTGCACAAAGCCCATCTCTCGTCACGTAAAGCCTACCCAGATCCAACTAGCAATACCTTTACAACGGTGGAACAAGGAAACTGCGTAGTCTGGACTAGGTATCAGATGCGTGCACAGAGCCCATCACTCGTCACGTAAAGCCTACCCAGATCCAACTAGCAATACCTTTACAAAGGTGGAACAAGGAAACTGCGTACTTTGGACTAGGTATCAGTTGCGTGCACAAAGCCCATCTCTCGTCACGTAAAGCCTATGACGTAAAGCCTACCCAGATCCAACTAGCAATACCGTTACTAAGCTGGAACTATAAACAGCGTAGTCTGGATTAGGTATCAGATGTGTACACAAATCCCATCACTCGTCACGTAAAGCCTACCCAGATCCAACTAGCAATACCGTTACATTAGTGGAACAAGGAAACTGCGTACTTTGGACTAGGTATCAGTTGCGTGCACAAAGCCCATCTCTCGTCACGTAAAGCCTATGACGTAAAGCCTACCCAGATCCAACTAGCAATACCGTTACTAAGCTGGAACTATGAAACAGCGTAGTCTGGATTAGGTATCAGATGTGTACACAAATCCCATCACTCGTCACGTAAATCCTACCCAGATCCAACTAGCAATACCGTTACATTGGTGGAACAAGGAAACTGCGTACTTTGGACTAGGTATCAGTTGCGTGCACAAAGCCCATCTCTCGTCACGTAAAGCCTATGACGTAAAGCCTACCCAGATCCAACTAGCAATACCGTTACTAAGCTGGAACTATGAAACAGCGTAGTCTGGATTAGGTATCAGATGTGTACACAAATCCCATCACTCGTCACGTAAAGCCTACCCAGATCCAACTAGCAATACCTTTACAAAGGTGGAACAAGGAAACTGCGTAGTCTGGACTAGGTATCAGATGCGTCCACAGAGCCCATCACTCGTCACGTAAATCCTACCCAGATCCAACTAGCAATACCGTTACATTGGTGGAACAAGGAAACTGCGTACTTTGGACTAGGTATCAGTTGCGTGCACAAAGCCCATCTCTCGTCACGTAAAGCCTATGACGTAAAGCCTACCCAGATCCAACTAGCAATACCGTTACTAAGCTGGAACTATGAAACAGCGTAGTCTGGATTAGGTATCAGATGTGTACACAAATCCCATCACTCGTCACGTAAAGCCTACCCAGATCCAACTAGCAATACCTTTACAAAGGTGGAACAAGGAAACTGCGTAGTCTGGACTAGGTATCAGATGCGTCCACAGAGCCCATCACTCGTCACGTAAAGCCTACCCAGATCCAACTAGCAATACCTTTACAAAGGTGGAACAAGGAAACTGCGTAGTCTGGACTAGGTATCAGATGCGTGCACAGAGCCCATCACTCGTCACGTAAAGCCTACCCAGATCCAACTAGCAATACCGTTACTAAGCTGGAACTATGAAACAGCGTAGTCTGGATTAGGTATCAGATGTGTACACAAATCCCATCACTCGTCACGTAAAGCCTACCCAGATCCAACTAGCAATACCGTTACATTGGTGGAACAAGGAAACTGCGTAGTCTGGACTAGGTATCAGATGCGTGCACAGAGCCCATCACTCGTCACGTAAAGCCTACCCAGATCCAACTAGCAATACCTTTACAAAGGTGGAACAAGGAAACTGCGTACTTTGGACTAGGTATCAGTTGCGTGCACAAAGCCCATCTCTCGTCACGTAAAGCCTATGACATAAAGCCTACCCAGATCCAACTAGCAATACCTTTACAATGGTGGAACAAGGAAACTGCGTAGTCTGGACTAGGTATCAGATGCGTGCACAGAGCCCATCACTCGTCACGTAAGGCCTATGAAGTAAAGCCTACCCAGATCCAACTAGCAATACCGTTACTAAGCTGGAACTATGAAACAGCGAAGTCTGGATTAGGTATCAGATGTGTACACAAATCCCATCACTCGTCACGTAAAGCCTACCCAGATCCAACTAGCAATACCGTTACATTGGTGGAACAAGGAAACTGCGTAGTCTGGGCTAGGGTATCAGATGCGTGCACAGAGCCCATCACTCGTCACGTAAAGCCTACCCAGATCCAACTAGCAATACCGTTACATTGGTGGAACAAGGAAACTGCGTAGTCTGGGCTAGGTATCAGATGCGTGCACAGAGCCCATCACTCGTCACGTAAAGCCTACCCAGATCCAACTAGCAATACCGTTACATTGGTGGAACAAGGAAACTGCGTAGTCTGGGCTAGGTATCAGATGCGTGCACAGAGCCCATCACTCGTCACGTAAAGCCTATGACGTAAAGCCTGCGAGAGTGGAGTAACACCCACGGCGATGCTGGGCCACCTTTCACCCAGACCTAGCCTTGGCGGAACGTCGTGTGCTCCATTTTCACAATCGCTTACACTTTCTAATATTCTTACGTGCTTAATTTGCAAATTGCACCGAGAGAGGGCGCCACACTGATGATTCCTCTTTGTACGTTGGATCTAAATTGTAGGTTTACACTCTTTGAAAGAAAGTGAAGGAATTTTAAAATTACATGTATTACAAAATTACAAAATAACTTCTACAACCTCTCTTCAATCAGCCTGTCTTTTGTGCATATCAATAGAAAGCACATTTTAAAGATTTTTATTATTTTCTCCTTGGACGAGAGTCCAACGTTCTTAATTATAGAGAAATCTAGAAAAGGTATCCAGTGAAGTCTAAGATCTAACTTGAAATCCAGTATCACAAGTGTCTGGTCACTTAATTAAAACTTTCCTGACAGGTTCTGCGTTAGTACTTACAGCGTATTATAAAAGTGAAAATAGCAAAGTGCGTAGGTTGTAAACATTCGCGTGGAAAAGTTCCTTTGTTATTATGTAAACATGTTTCCGCATTCTCTTTCTCTTTGTTGTATTTACAAATGTTTTCTCGGAATTAAATTTGCCCAAGTTTAGTTTGCAATTTTTCTGCACTTGTCGGCCATATAATAAACGTGTTAAGCTGTCAGAGAACCGTTTTAATTTATGTCTGTTGCTCCTGGTTTTGCCAGGTTTTGATTTCAAGGTTCTAGGCCACTTTTTTCTAAATTGTTCATGGCGACAAACTAAATAGTTTTTTTAAAATGTCGAATAAATTTTTCAACAATGTGGGCGGATGATTTTTACCGCTATTTCTTATTTTATAAGAAATGTTTTGTTCTGGCCTTGTCAAAACGTATAGTGAAAAAATAATCTATTTTTTTAACGCAATTCAATGTGTTTGCAAGCTTTATGACGCTACCTATATACTTTTATATCCTCGCGAGAAATGCAGTGTTTTTATAACGAAATGAGGATTTTGAATCCTCTTGAAATAAGCTCTGTGTTCGGTAATGCACAAATTTCATTAGAATGTAATAATCTATAGTTTTATGTAGTTTTTCTATGTTTGGCCTATGTAGAAGCTAGAGCATGGGATCTTGTATATTCCTGTTCTATCGTGATTGTTCTGGAGAGTTTTTGTTTATGTAGGTGTTTTTTGTTGTGCTGGATGTTTTAAGGGCGACTTTATATTTGAGTTAGGTTAGTAGCTATCTTTTGTTATGTATTGTCGTGATATGTTAATATCATGTACTTTTGGTTTTGTGTAACATTGTGGTTCTTCTGGTGTGTGTTGTGATATGTGTGATATGAGAAACAGTTCATAGAAAGTTCTGGTTGATGGAAGTTCTTCGAAACGTGACAACCAAAGTTTTTGGGACAATGCTACGAATGGCAGAGAACAGTGATTCTCAAAATAATAATTTAACTGAATTCCTTACAGAAGTGTAAAGCTAGCAGATACATCTCTTAGACCCTGTACTGTAGATAGAAAACTAAGAGTTACATCCCTGCACACTCGAGCCATGGTTCTCTCCCTTTTCACCCTAGAAGAGATTTATACCTCTGCTTTAATCCTGCTGATAAATTTGTTCCTTGTTCATTTCAGGTGGTTTGTATATGCACTTAAGAAAGTTGTACCTTCAACTAAAACTAAATGTACTGACAGGCTAGTTATTCCAACAAATTAGAAAGCTTGTTAATTCTTATTAATTTACTCTAATTTTACACTACTTAACTAAGTGAATACGTAATTGTTTACTTGCTGACGCGTTTCAAAACGATCGTTCCCTTCACGAAGCTAACCTTCTACTCGGTAGAGATAACCCAGAGTAGAGGGTTAGCTTCGTAAAAGGAACGATCATTTTGAAACGCTTCAGCAAGTAAGCAATTACATATTCACTTAGTTAAGTAGTTTAAAATTAGTTTAATCAGTGAATTCAAGATGATTACATCAAGAAACTTATTAATTTATTAATTTCAAGTGTTCCTCTTGGTAAAATTTGAGTAATCTTAGATTATTAAAACTAAATTCGTTCATTTTACTACAAAACTTGAGCCTTTAATTAATTTCTTTTTCTGATAGTTCTTACCCGTTGCGGATGTTGGTTGTGATTTTTATTTTATTTACTGGTGCATGGATAGGCCACTAATAGTATGCTATATCACGTAGTTACATTTTTAGCCATAACATCCAACTCTTCTCCTTCCAGGCACTGTTCCTTATAGTTTGTACTACCAAATACTTATGACCGCTTCTCATTACATGTGCCAGATACTTGGGTTGTCTTATCATTGCTCTATTTACCACCTCTTTCACGTTTTCCTTTCTTCTGAGCACTTCAGTATTTGTTATATTAATTTATTTATGCATTCTTTAATCTAATTACAAAGTTTTATTTCCGAGAGTATTTTCCATTATTGCTCTTGAGAAAACTATAGTCATAGAGGGGGGTAAGAAATAATTTGTATGTCCTTTTCAAAATAAAAAAAGACTTTTTTTGGTTTTTAAAGATATTTCTCAATTTCTTTCATAACATAAAATAAAATCATAAATCAACTTACTCAGTCGCAATTAAACTGTTAACTGTTGCACGCGTTTTTACTATAATTTTCTCTCATAAGCAATATCACATACTGATGATGTCACTGATGAAGACAATATTGTTGTCGAAACATGTATGACTGAGAGGCCAGGTTTCATTTTGAAACTGTAAGTTTATTAATGATATAGATCTTTACTAATTTGATCTCGTAAACCGAGCTCAAGACCGCACAAAACAGGTTATTTCTAGTAAATCTATTTCTACGTATTGGAAAAGCAACCTGAGCCCTTCAATCTGTGGGCTTAGACCTTATTTTCCTCGCCAAATCCTCATCCTATTAAATTGACATTTACAGATTTGCAAACAAACTTGTCTGAGATTAATAGCGTAAACAAGCGACAAAACAAATTAATCTTCCAGCACGATCAAAGCCGCCGCCATTGTTTTGTAAACTTATTATTGCAGTGTTTATTTCAGTGGTAATCCTATAGTAATGAGTTCTACAAGATCGTCTAAAGAAAAGACATAAATAAACTATGATTTAATCAAATAAAACTGTCCACTATATACAAGAATGGAATTTATAAAATTTAGAAATAAAATATCAAAAATGTTTTTGGAAAACCCTCTTAATTGTGAAAAACTGACGAACAATGTGTGCGGGGGGGGATTAGTACATATTTATGGTCATTCCTGACATAGAAGCTTTCTCTAGCATTTTAAAAGTTAATAACGAATTGCTTACAATTTGATAACGTTATAGTAATGCCAGCACAAGGGGTTGTGTGGTATTTCTTTAATTTCATTGACAATAGCTTTGGATGTTAGTTCTTAAAATTATTCGAGAGGAGGAAAGTTAAGGAAATAATAAATTCAAAATAATAAATCCGTTGAAAAATGCATTTATAGTTTGTGAGTTTGTAGTTTGTTTTAGCGGCAGGCTTTATACTTCTGTCTAAGGCTTTTCGAAATATTAAACCCGTAGAAAATGCATTTATAGTTTGTGCCTTTACAGTTTGTTTTAGTGGCAGGCTTTATACTTCTGTCTAAGGCTTTTCGAAATATTAAACCCGTAGAAAATGCATTTATAGTTTGTGCCTTTACAGTTTGTTTTAGCGGCAGGCTTTATACTTCTGTCTAAGGCTTTTCGAAATATTAAACCCGTAGAAAATGCATTTATAGTTTGTGCCTTTACAGTTTGTTTTAGTGGCAGGCTTTATACTTCTTTATAAGGCTTTTCAAAATATTAAACCCGTCACAAAATGCATTTGTAGTTTGTGCCTTTATAGTTTGTTTTACCGGCACTCTTTATACTTCTTTATAAGGCTTTTCAAAATACTAAACTCGTCAGAAAATGCATTTATAGTTTGTTTTAGCGGCGGGCTTTATACTTCTTTATAAGGCTTTTCAAAATATTAAACCCGTCACAAAATGCATTTGTAGTTTGTGCCTTTATAGTTTGTTTTAGCGGCAGGCTTTATACCTCTTTATAAGGATTTTCAAAATATTAAACCCGTCAGAAAATGCATTTATAGTTTGTGCCTTTATAGTTTGTTTTAGCGGCAGGCTTTATACTTCTTTATAAGGCTTTTCAAAATATTAAACCCGTCACAAAATGCATTTATAGTTTGTGCCTTTATAGTTTGTTTTAGCGGCAGGCTTTATACTTCTTTATAAGGCTTTTCAAAATATTAAACCCGTCAGAAAATGCATTTATAGTTTGTGCCTTTATAGTTTGTTTTAGCGGCAGGCTTTATACTTCTTTATAAGGCTTTTCAAAATATTAAACCCGTCACAAAATGCATTTATAGTTTGTGCCTTTATAGTTTGTTTTAGCGGCAGGCTTTATACTTCTTTATAAGGCTTTTCAAAATATTAAACCCGTCAGAAAATGCATTTATAGTTTGTGCCTTTATAGTTTGTTTTAGCGGCAGGCTTTATACTTCTTTATAAGGCTTTTCAAAATATTAAACCCGTCACAAAATGCATTTATAGTTTGTGCCTTTATAGTTTGTATAGCGGCAGGCTTTATACTTCTTTATAAGGCTTTTCAAAATATTAAACCCGTCAGAAAATGCATTTATAGTTTGTGCCTTTATAGTTTGTTTTAGCGGCAGGCTTTATACTTCTTTATAAGGCTTTTCAAAATATTAAACCCGTCACAAAATGCATTTATAGTTTGTGCCTTTATAGTTTGTTTTAGCGGCAGGCTTTATACTTCTTTATAAGGCTTTTCAAAATATTAAACCCGTCACAAAATGCATTTATAGTTTGTGCCTTTATAGTTTGTTTTAGCGGCAGGCTTTATACTTCTTTATAAGGCTTTTCAAAATATTAAACCCGTCAGAAAATGCATTTATAGTTTGTGCCTTTATAGTTTATTTTAGCGGCAGACTTTATACCTCTTTATAAGGCTTTTCAAAATATTAAAACCGTCACAAAATGCATTTGTAGTTTGTGCCTTTATAGTTTGTTTTAGCGGCAGGCTTTATACTTCTTTATAAGGCTTTTCAAAATATTAAACCCGTAAGAAAATACATATATAGTTTGTGCCTTTATAGTTTGTTTTAGCGGCAGGCTTTATACTTCTTTATAAGGCTTTTCAAAATATTAAGCCCGTCAGAAAATGCATTTATAGTGTGTGCCTTTATAATTTGATTTAGAGGCAGGCTTTATACTTCTTTATAAGGCTTTTCAAAATATTAAACCCGTCAGAAAATGCATTTATAGTTTGTGCCTTTATAGTTTGTTTTAGCGGCAGGCTTTATACTTCTTTATAAGGCTTTTCAAAATATTAAACCCGTCAGAAAATGCATTTATAGTTTGTGCCTTTATAGTTTGTTTTAGCGGCAGGCTTTATACTTCTTTATAAGGCTTTTCAAAATATTAAACCCGTCACAAAATGCATTTATAGTTTGTGCCTTTATAGTTTGTTTTAGCGGCAGGCTTTATACTTCTTTATAAGGCTTTTCGAAATATTAAACCCGTAGAAAATGCATTTATAGTTTGTGCCTTTACAGTTTGTTTTAGTGGCAGGCTTTATACTTCTTTATAAGGCTTTTCAAAATATTAAGCCCGTCAGAAAATGCATTTATAGTGTGTGCCTTTATAGTTTGATTTAGAGGCAGGCTTTATACTTCTTTATAAGGCTTTTCAAAATATTAAACCCGTCAGAAAATGCATTTATAGTTTGTGCCTTTATAGTTTATTTTAGCGGCAGACTTTATACCTCTTTATAAGGCTTTTCAAAATATTAAACCCGTCAGAAAATGCATTTATAGTTTGTGCCTTTACAGTTTGTTTTAGTGGCAAGCTTTATACTTCTTTATAAGGCTTTTCAAAATATTAAACCCGTCAGAAAATACATATATAGTTTGTGCCTTTATAGTTTGTTTTAGCGGCAGGCTTTATACTTCTTTATAAGGCTTTTCAAAATATTAAACCCGTCAGAAAATACATATATAGTTTGTGCCTTTATAGTTTGTTTTAGCGGCAGGCTTTATACTTCTTTATAAGGCTTTTCAAAATATTAAGCCCGTCAGAAAATGCATTTATAGTTTATGCCTTTATAGTTTGATTTAGAGGCAGGCTTTATACTTCTTTATAAGGCTTTTAAAAATATTAAACCCGTCAGAAAATGCATTTATAGTTTGTGCCTTTATAGTTTGTTTTAGCGGCAGGCTTTATACTTCTTTATAAGGCTTTTCAAAATATTAAACCCGTCACAAAATGCATTTGTAGTTTGTGCCTTTATAGTTTGTTTTACCGGCACTCTTTATACTTCTTTATAAGGCTTTTCAAAATACTAAACTCGTCAGAAAATGCATTTATAGTTTGTTTTAGCGGCGGGCTTTATACTTCTTTATAAGGCTTTTAAAAATATTAAACCCGTCACAAAATGCATTTGTAGTTTGTGCCTTTATAGTTTGTTTTAGCGGCAGGCTTTATACCTCTTTATAAGGCTTTTCAAAATATTAAACCCGTCAGAAAATGCATTTATAGTTTGTGCCTTTATAGTTTGTTTTAGCGGCAGGCTTTATACCTCTTTATAAGGCTTTTCAAAATATTAAACCCGTCAGAAAATGCATTTATAGTTTGTGCCTTTATAGTTTGTTTTAGCGGCAGGCTTTATACTTCTTTATAAGGCTTTTCAAAATATTAAACCCGTCACAAAATGCATTTATAGTTTGTGCCTTTATAGTTTGTTTTAGCGGCAGGCTTTATACTTCTTTATAAGGCTTTTAAAAATATTAAACCCGTCAGAAAATACATGTATAGTTTGTGCCTTTATAGTTTGTTTTAGCGGCAGGCTTTATACTTCTTTATAAGGCTTTTCAAAATATTAAACCCGTTCGAAAATGCATTTATAGTTTGTGTTTTTATAGTTTGTTTTAGCGGCAGGCTTTATACTTCTTTATAAGGCTTTTCAAAATATTAAGCCCGTCAGAAAATGCATTTATAGTTTATGCCTTTATAGTTTGATTTAGAGGCAGGCTTTATACTTCTTTATAAGGCTTTTCAAAATATTAAACCCGTCAGAAAATGCATTTATAGTTTGTGCCTTTATAGTTTATTTTAGCGGCAGACTTTATACCTCTTTATAAGGCTTTTCAAAATATTAAAACCGTCACAAAATGCATTTGTAGTTTGTGCCTTTATAGTTTATTTTAGCGGCAGGCTTTATACCTCTTTATAAGGCTTTTCAAAATATTAAACCCGTCAGAAAATGCATTTATAGTTTGTGCCTTTATAGTTTGTTTTAGCGGCAGGCTTTATACTTCTTTATAAGGCTTTTAAAAATATTAAACCCGTGAGAAAATACATATATAGTTTGTGCCTTTATAGTTTGTTTTAGCGGCAGGCTTTATACCTCTTTATAAGGCTTTTCAAAATATTAAACCCGTCAGAAAATGCATTTATAGTTTGTGCCTTTAAAGTTTGTTTTAGCGGCAGGCTTTATACTTCTTTATAAGGCTTTTAAAAATATTAAACCCGTCAGAAAATACATATATAGTTTGTGCCTTTATAGTTTGTTTTAGCGGCAGGCTTTATACTTCTTTATAAGGCTTTTCAAAATATTAAGCCCGTCAGAAAATGCATTTATAGTTTGTGCCTTTATAGTTTGTTTTAGCGGCAGGCTTTATACTTCTTTATAAGGCTTTTCAAAATATTAAACCCGTCACAAAATGCATTTATAGTTTGTGCCTTTATAGTTTGTTTTAGCGGCAGGCTTTATACTTCTTTATAAGGCTTTTCAAAATATTAAACCCGTCACAAAATGCATTTGTAGTTTGTGCCTTTATAGTTTGTTTTAGCGGCAGGCTTTATACCTCTTTATAAGGCTTTTCAAAATATTAAAACCCGTCAGAAAATGCATTTATAGTTTGTGCCTTTATAGTTTGTTTTAGCGGCAGGCTTTATACCTCTTTATAAGGCTTTTCAAAATATTAAACCCGTCAGAAAATGCATTTATAGTTTGTGCCTTTATAGTTTGTTTTAGCGGCAGGCTTTATACCTCTTTATAAGGCTTTTCAAAATATTAAACCCGTCAGAAAATGCATTTATAGTTTGTGCCTTTATAGTTTGTTTTAGCGGCAGGCTTTATACTTCTTTATAAGGCTTTTCAAAATATTAAACCCGTCACAAAATGCATTTATAGTTTGTGCCTTTATAGTTTGTTTTAGCGGCAGGCTTTATACTTCTTTATAAGGCTTTTAAAAATATTAAACCCGTCAGAAAATACATGTATAGTTTGTGCCTTTATAGTTTGTTTTAGCGGCAGGCTTTATACTTCTTTATAAGGCTTTTCAAAATATTAAACCCGTTCGAAAATGCATTTATAGTTTGTGTTTTTATAGTTTGTTTTAGCGGCAGGCTTTATACTTCTTTATAAGGCTTTTCAAAATATTAAACCCGTCAGAAAATGCATTTATAGTTTGTGCCTTTATAGTTTATTTTAGCGGCAGACTTTATACCTCTTTATAAGGCTTTTCAAAATATTAAAACCGTCACAAAATGCATTTGTAGTTTGTGCCTTTATAGTTTATTTTAGCGGCAGGCTTTATACCTCTTTATAAGGCTTTTCAAAATATTAAACCCGTCAGAAAATGCATTTATAGTTTGTGCCTTTATAGTTTGTTTTAGCGGCAGGCTTTATACTTCTTTATAAGGCTTTTAAAAATATTAAACCCGTAAGAAAATACATATATAGTTTGTGCCTTTATAGTTTGTTTTAGCGGCAGGCTTTATACCTCTTTATAAGGCTTTTCAAAATATTAAACCCGTCAGAAAATGCATTTATAGTTTGTGCCTTTAAAGTTTGTTTTAGCGGCAGGCTTTATACTTCTTTATAAGGCTTTTAAAAATATTAAACCCGTCAGAAAATACATATATAGTTTGTGCCTTTATAGTTTGTTTTAGCGGCAGGCTTTATACTTCTTTATAAGGCTTTTCAAAATATTAAGCCCGTCAGAAAATGCATTTATAGTTTGTGCCTTTATAGTTTGTTTTAGCGGCAGGCTTTATACTTCTTTATAAGGCTTTTCAAAATATTAAGCCCGTCAGAAAATGCATTTATAGTTTGTGCCTTTATAGTTTGTTTTAGCGGCAGGCTTTATACTTCTTTATAAGGCTTTTCGAAATATTAAACCCGTAGAAAATGCATTTATAGTTTGTGCCTTTACAGTTTGTTTTAGTGGCAGGCTTTATACTTCTTTATAAGGCTTTTCAAAATATTAAACCCGTCAGAAAATACATATATAGTTTGTGCCTTTATAGTTTGTTTTAGCGGCAGGCTTTATACTTCTTTATAAGGCTTTTCAAAATATTAAACCCGTCAGAAAATACATATATAGTTTGTGCCTTTATAGTTTGTTTTAGCGGCAGGCTTTATACTTCTTTATAAGGCTTTTCAAAATATTAAGCCCGTCAGAAAATGCATTTATAGTTTATGCCTTTATAGTTTGATTTAGAGGCAGGCTTTATACTTCTTTATAAGGCTTTTAAAAATATTAAACCCGTCAGAAAATGCATTTATAGTTTGTGCCTTTATAGTTTGTTTTAGCGGCAGGCTTTATACTTCTTTATAAGGCTTTTCAAAATATTAAACCCGTCACAAAATGCATTTATAGTTTGTGCCTTTATAGTTTGTTTTAGCGGCAGGCTTTATACTTCTTTATAAGGCTTTTCAAAATATTAAACCCGTCACAAAATGCATTTGTAGTTTGTGCCTTTATAGTTTGTTTTACCGGCACTCTTTATACTTCTTTATAAGGCTTTTCAAAATACTAAACTCGTCAGAAAATGCATTTATAGTTTGTTTTAGCGGCGGGCTTTATACTTCTTTATAAGGCTTTTAAAAATATTAAACCCGTCACAAAATGCATTTGTAGTTTGTGCCTTTATAGTTTGTTTTAGCGGCAGGCTTTATACCTCTTTATAAGGCTTTTCAAAATATTAAACCCGTCAGAAAATGCATTTATAGTTTGTGCCTTTATAGTTTGTTTTAGCGGCAGGCTTTATACCTCTTTATAAGGCTTTTCAAAATATTAAACCCGTCAGAAAATGCATTTATAGTTTGTGCCTTTATAGTTTGTTTTAGCGGCAGGCTTTATACTTCTTTATAAGGCTTTTCAAAATATTAAACCCGTCAGAAAATGCATTTATAGTTTGTGCCTTTATAGTTTGTTTTAGCGGCAGGCTTTATACTTCTTTATAAGGCTTTTCAAAATATTAAACCCGTCACAAAATGCATTTATAGTTTGTGCCTTTATAGTTTGTTTTAGCGGCAGGCTTTATACTTCTTTATAAGGCTTTTAAAAATATTAAACCCGTCAGAAAATACATGTATAGTTTGTGCCTTTATAGTTTGTTTTAGCGGCAGGCTTTATACTTCTTTATAAGGCTTTTCAAAATATTAAACCCGTTCGAAAATGCATTTATAGTTTGTGTTTTTATAGTTTGTTTTAGCGGCAGGCTTTATACTTCTTTATAAGGCTTTTCAAAATATTAAGCCCGTCAGAAAATGCATTTATAGTTTATGCCTTTATAGTTTGATTTAGAGGCAGGCTTTATACTTCTTTATAAGGCTTTTCAAAATATTAAACCCGTCAGAAAATGCATTTATAGTTTGTGCCTTTATAGTTTATTTTAGCGGCAGACTTTATACCTCTTTATAAGGCTTTTCAAAATATTAAAACCGTCACAAAATGCATTTGTAGTTTGTGCCTTTATAGTTTATTTTAGCGGCAGGCTTTATACCTCTTTATAAGGCTTTTCAAAATATTAAACCCGTCAGAAAATGCATTTATAGTTTGTGCCTTTATAGTTTGTTTTAGTGGCAGGCTTTATACTTCTTTATAAGGCTTTTAAAAATATTAAACCCGTCAGAAAATACATATATAGTTTGTGCCTTTATAGTTTGTTTTAGCGGCAGGCTTTATACTTCTTTATAAGGCTTTTCAAAATATTAAACCCGTTAGAAAATGCATTTATAGTTTGTGCCTTTGTAGTTTGTTTTAGCGGCAGGCTTTATATTTCTTTATAAGGCTTTTCAAAATATTAAACCCGTTAGAAAATGCATTTATAGTTTGTGCCTTTGTAGTTTGTTTTAGCGGCAGGCTTTATATTTCTTTATAAGGCTTTTCAAAATATTAAACCCGTCACAAAATGCATTTATAGTTTGTGCCTTTATAGTTTGTTTTAGCGGCAGGCTTTATACCTCTTTATAAGGCTTTTCAAAATATTAAACCCGTCAGAAAATGCATTTATAGTTTGTGCCTTTATAGTTTGTTTTAGCGGCAGGCTTTATACTTCTTTATAAGGCTTTTCAAAATATTAAACCCGTCAGAAAATGCATTTATAGTTTGTGCCTTTGTAGTTTGTTTTAGCGGCAGGTTTTATACTTCTTTATAAGGCGTCTAAAATACGTCCAACTGCACTTTGATTAACACTGACTAACATCCACAATTCTACAGAAATCAATGTCGATAAAATATTATTATTTTGTGTTAGTTTCAACCCTAACGGTAATAAAATCAGAAATTGATTCTTTTGACCACCTCCTAGTGTTGGCTGTTAATGTAACGAACAATGCTGCAGGATACAAACAACGTAACTTTATGAATGCTACACTTACTATTTTATTAACTGATTCCATCTTCACGTGAGCTACTAGATTTTACCTAAAAATATTTGTAAATATGTTACACTTGCCTATAGTAGTACTTACTTTTATAATTGTTGAGGACCGCCGTTTCGAGAAAGGTGGCGATTGTCAACTCAGTGAGTTACGGTCTGGGTTGACAATGGGACACATCTCCCGGAACGGCCGTCCTCAACAAATATAAGTAAGTTCCACTAAAGGCAAGTGTAATGCTTTTACAAGTGTTTTTACTTACCATTGTATTTAAAAAAGCAAGGATTATTCAGCCGTGCCCCCTTCAGTTAAATAAACCTTGTCCCTCCAGAATAATCCACTCCGCCCAAATACATTTCCTTCCACTTGGAAGTGTTCCACTTAAATTCCTTCCCTAATACTGAAAGTTCTCCATAGTCTTACCATTCTAGCGTGACAGGCACTGCATAACTTCGGAGGCCACCAAACCCTTTCATCCATTCGACTGACTGACTGATCGTTATGGTGCAAAGCCAATCTGTGAGAGAGGATCAAAATCATACTGGAGAACGGGGAGCCGAAGAAGGTACGAAATATGAAAATCTAAAATCAGTAAGATTGCTAATAATATCGACTGTACTGTACTGTAGCCCATTAAAGTACTTCTCGATAGACAATACTTTGCCCAAAATTTCTGCCTGGTGATGTTAGTTTCTAGGAACGGAATTTTGCCGTTTCTTCAAACACAGTAATCCGAGATTCGTTATCAGATATCAGATGTATAGAGCCTATGAGTATATGAGGAGAAATCTTGCGTGGATAATCAAGTCATGTAGTTTGCAGAAATTTAGACTTATTCCGGTGATTTAAATTTAATATTTGCCAACATTTTGTACATCTTTATAAAATGTCTGAACTTTAAAAAAAAATTCATTTAATCTAAACAGGTTTTGTGATAAGTCTTTGTATTTTTTCCTAAATACCAAAATAATTTTTAATTTGTAAAAATATGAATTGTAAACTCCTAAATTTTTCAAATTTATTGGAATTTTTTTAATTTTCCAAAAAAATATTTTTTAATGCTATTATTTTATAGTTGTGATCAAATCAGTATAATAATATTTAACCTCTGATAAATATAGCGATTACTTTTAAATTTGTTGTAATTCTCGTCTAAGATCAACTGAGGCTTATATATATATATATATATATATATATATATATATCGCAATATGTATTTTCAATTATAAAACTCAATTATAATTCTTGTATTTGTATTTTGACTTAATTCTTTATATATATATTAACGTTCCTTGCCTTCCACGTTGGGCGACAATTGTTATATAACGAACCTTCACTTAATGCTTCTCTAGAGGATAATTTTTACTCTTAGGAATTTAAATTAATAATCCAGCTACTTGCTTTTATAATTACAGATTTATTTTATCCTGAGATCAATATTGCATTTACAGGTAGTTCATATAATTCTTTTACTAACTCTAATATTTGCCGATAGGCATCAAGACTCTTATTTTACTATTGATTTTTTTTAATAATTCTAAATTTACTTTCTTTATCTATCTAAAGGCGTGTATAAGTTACTGCACTTGGTTTGATAAATTTTATAACTATGACTTTTTAATGAATTTATAAAAGTTTAAAAGATTCTTAATGTTTGTTGCTTTAAGTTAAAATAAATGTATTGTTTATTACTTGCGTGGTTCCTTATTTTACTTCACTTGGCACAAATTCACTTAGTAATACTTTCCTATCAATTTCACTTTTCTTAATTTCTCGAAATGCTTCTATTCCTTAACTGACTTTATTAATCACTCCCTTATTTTATTCTCACTTGTTACCCTTTAATCTCCCTCTTTATATTTCACTTTCCATTTAATAATCTCCCTGGCTACCCTTTAATCTCCCTCTTTTAATCTCCCTTACTTTAAATTTCCACGTTACTTGTTTGAATTTGATATTTTTTTTTACTAAAAACTCAACATTACTTCTCCTTGAGTCCTACCACTTGATCCTTTCGAGTACTGAAAATTAACTGTCCTTCCTGAACATCCTCTTGGATCTTATCTGTTTGTGTTTCATCCCCTCTTCAAATTTGATTGGCTCCCTTATGGCGCTCAAACTCTGGCTAGCCTATGAAATTTTGACACTTCCCGCACTTTCCTTTTTTGGCTTCGTGGGAATTTGTTGAACTTTCCCACAGGTGCATGTGTTTTTCTGTATTCTCAGGGATTCCTAGTCATAAATCTCCCTGGCCCGTGGATGTCTATGTAAAGCTTCTCTCCCATGAACGAGGCACATCTTGGTTTACATACAATGAACCCCTTTCGAATTATTTTTATTTATGATTTGCAGGTGTGTGCAGTAACTTATTTCGGCCGACAGATGTGACAATAGACTAGCGCTAGCTAGGGATATTTCACAAGTTCAAATAATTTTACCAACAGCCTTCTTAACTTAATGAATTTCGTTATAATATATAAAAGCTTAGAAATACAACCTAAAACCACGTAAATGTCATAAACATAAATAGTGGTCAACATTTGAAAAACTATACAAACATAACTGTAATCTACAAATATGAATGAAACAATTAAACTCAAAGTTTCTTAATAAAACCGAGCAACACACTATACTGCAATTACGGTATATGTAGTTATATAAGAATATAGTGACAAAGTAATAGATTGGAGTAAGATAGATTATATTTAGTAACTTAAGCTGATCACGAACACCTTAACGAACGCACTTTGTAGCAAAACCGATGTAACTGTAGGCCCCTCGCTCAATTCGGCAATCGGTTACTCTAAAAAGGAAAGGAAAGGTTACTGAAAAAGGTTTTCACAACCAATGTATCCTAATCGGGTATTTTTCAGTTATATTTTTATATAGTTGTATAGCAGTATATATATTGTCATAATCTCTGTTGTTACTCATTGAAGAAGTGTGTTTTAACAGTGAGGTTATATTTGTATACGACAATTCGAGCAAGTTTTAAAAGCTATTAATGGTTTTTACTGGTTAAAACCATTTGGTTTGTGTTTATAATACATACATAAGTATAGCACTATGACATATCTCGGTAACAAAGTGTTTATCAACTAATACCAAACAAAAATTAGGATTTATTTAGTTAAAGATTTATTTTGAAAAAAAAGCCTTTTAATACTGCAGATTTTTATTAAAATAATTTGCTCACAATAATTTTAAAATAATTTACTAAATATCGATTTCTAATTAGGTTATTTTTAATTTGGGTTAGATACAGATTAAAATAAAAAATTATTACTATTGTTTTTAATTTCAAAATCGATTATTTTTTAATTGGTTGTTGTTTTCTAAAGAATGTTTGCTATTTACTGGATATTATTCCTGTGATAGTAAATAAATAACTAAGAGAAATAAAGAAATTTTTCCAGTTTGAGTTTTTACATCAAGTCCAAACAATCGATACTCAGCCCTAGCTAGCGGAAGTGAACACTTGTTCTTTGATAATTTTGTTCTCTTTTACCTGATAAAATCGCTAAAATCTAAGAAAGTTTAAATGATCTAACACGTCTACCCGTTTGAAAATTATAGAAATAAAATTAACAGTTCTATTAACAATCCAAGCATTTAAAAAAAACGTGTAGTTTCGTAATCAATGTGACCAACAACTTAGTCCCGACCTCGACCGCGACCAACAAACAACGAAGGTAGACAGGCTGAGTGCTGGACGGTGACGAATGTCGCTTACCGAGTCGGTTCCGTGGTAAACACAGCTGTTAACAACTATCCTGTGATTGAAATGTCAACTAAAGTTTAGAAGTCATCGTGCGTACAGGATTACTGTTCAAGGATAAGAAGTTGTTTGAGTGAAATGAGACAAAAGTCGGTTGCTAGTCACATGTACCGGCAAAAACACTTGGGCGTGTTTTGTGAAGAGATATTAAGTTATCAGATTAAGATAAATTTTTTATAATATATCAAGAGCACAGTGGTACAATATATTACAATGAAAGTATTGGAAAGAATCCCAATACCACAAAAATAACAAATAAAACAAGTTACTTAAGATTAAACCCTTAAGTACATTTCGATGACCATGTCAACATAACAAAGGTTTTATTACAAAATTACAATCTAGCAAACAAGACGTTACAAACAAGAGTGACGTTTTTTGTGGTTTTGGGGTTCGTTCCAATATTTTCATTGTAATAGAAGTTTTATTACAAACTATTATATTGAAAATAAAAGCCTATCGATTGCTATCGTAGAGTACCGTTTAGACCACAATAAACTGAAATAAAAATTCCACGAGGCTTTAAAGAAACTAAACTAAATATAAAAAGCTCTCTTCATTTGAAATAAAGTAAAAACAAGTTATATAAACACAGATTTTTTAAAGTCAATTCCTACCTTGGTCAACAAAGAAAAATTTTGTTTTAGTTACTTCTTCTTAAATAATTAAAATTAATATAAATAAAGTAACATAACCTATGCGTTAAAACAGCTGTTGTACCACATAAAATCAGCTGGTTTATGAAATCATATGTTATGTAACTATATTGCATACCTTGCCCCTATTGGGATAGGTTTTTCTCCCATACACAACTAAAATTTATTTGTTAAATATAATTAATGAATTATTAAAAAATTGTATTATCATACTTTTCCAGTTTTAAGAAAATGTATTTGATATTGAGTGGATGAATAAAAAGTATTTTATTAACAATGGAAATTTGAACCATAAATATAGAGGGTGTTGCAGGAGGAATCTGTCATACTGCTCAAGCTTATTCCTCTAACCAAAATAATGAAAAACGCTTATATACACATGGGTCCGGAAATACTTCGTTGGCGAGTTATACAGGGTCAAAGCTGCAATTCAGCTCCCTCAGTAAAATTAACTCACACTAAATTTTAGGGTGTTAATTGCGTTTGTTAGTTCAATTAGTTTTATGTAAAATGAGATGACACATCGTATAAAATCTGTCCCAGAACTCTATCTCCAATAGTTTAAGAGAAAACTGGAGTCAAGTTAAAGAGTTTAGGGTCTAAAACACTCCGTTAAATTGCATACAAACAAATACAAAATTTGAATGACAATTATATAAAATTTTATTCTCAAAAAAATAATATAAATAAAGAAAAACTCGTATAACTCGCCAACGAAGCATTTCCGGACCCATGTTTGTATTAGATTTTTTCATTATTTTGGTTAGAGGAAAAAGCTTGTGCATTATGGCAGATTCCTCCTGAAACACCCTGTATATATATATATATATATATATATATATATATATATATATATATATATATAATTAATAAATTAAAAATATTTCAAAACAAGAATACTTTTAATGAATATATTTATTCAAAGCTTTTCGCCGATAAAATAGTATCAGCATCTTCAGGAAAATAATTATCTAATAAAATATTTTTACAAAATTAAATCATATGTACTACAAAGAATCATATGTTTATAAGTATTGCACTTTATGTAAATTTTTCCATAACATCAATGACTTTATAAATAGTTTGGTGCCTTGATCTCACTTGAATTTGTTCATCAATTAATTTGTCTTTAACTTTATGCTTATAAATTTCCAATGTTTCAAATATATCCATTTTTAATCCTTTATTTAATTCTTTTATTAATTTCATATTTTCTATTTCCGGAAACTCATATCCATTATTAATACAATGCGTAGCTAAATTGGATTTGTATAAGTTTGGTTTGATATAAGCGTTTAAATGGTATAAGCGAACATCTATAACGTCATTGATGTTATGGAAAAATTTACATAAAGTGCAATACTTATAAACATATGATTCTTTGTAGTACATATGATTTAATTTTGTAAAAGTATTTTATTAGATAATTATTTTCCTGAATATGCTGATACTATTTTATCGGCGAAAAGCTTTGAATAAATATATTCATTAAAAGTATTCTTGTCTTGAAATATTTTTAATTTATTAACTATATTACAAGAAAAGATATCACCATATTTAATATATATATATAAGGAGAGTGTGAGCTAATAGAAGGAATTTAATAACACAAAATCTAAATTCCTCCTCCTTGTCTTTTTCCTCGAAAATATTTTAATTTTTGAGAATTTATTTCTTAATAAATACCTAACTTCTAAAGTGTAATAAATTTGCTAAACACTATAATAAAACTTTTAAGAAAAGGCTATAACAAACAAAACTATTTCTATATTCCTTTTTAGTAAAACGATCCTGTACGGACGCTGGTTTTCTTATCCTGCACGGTCGCTGTTATTGTCCTAAAAAAACGATAGAAAGTTTTAACAAAATAAAAAATAGACTTTTCTACGTTGATGCGTACAAGAATATATTGACTTTTTTATATTTTGTTTTTCTATTTTAACGTTTTTTTAACATTTAGTACTTGTGCTTGCCGATATATGTATTTTACGCACTTCATAGAAAGACACAACAATAGGCTATATAGTGACAATATTAATATGCAGGTAGGTACAAGGAAAATGCAATAGAAGCGAAGGAAACGAGCAGGCGCCTGCTGGAAGCGGTACTAAGCAGGGAGATTCACCAAGCCCTTTTCTTCATGATCATTATTGATTAAGTATTAAGAATATATCGAAGAATGACATTGCAGAAATGAGATTCATATTCTGTATTATGTAACGACAGGGCTGGCTGCACAAAATCTAAAATTGTTTACAGTACACGAACTTAACCGCACACACAAATCTTTTAAGATGCTAATATGACGTATCTCGAGCATCTTTAGTGCTTTCCAGCCTTTTAAGACGCTTCGCCAGTCAGATGGAGACTTGACATAAAGAAATTATCGAGCGATAAAGGAGTACAATTTTTATGTATAGAAGTATCTAGTTAAAAGGGAAAAGAACCTTCAGTTAGAGAGTATAAATAGCAGAATGCATAAATAATGTAAAACATTGCAATAACAACAATGGATTGAAAGACTAAATATAAGTAGAGATAAATCTATAAACACAAAAAATAAATAGGTTACAACTCACAAATGTAAAAACTTTAGTATCAGACGCGTTTCAATGACACTATGTCACCATCCTCAGTGATGCTACACAATCGAAACTTAATTTTTATAATTCTGAGGGTATTTATTTCTTGTGTTTATAACCTTCACACACACGCCAGCTCGAATACTGTTTATAGGTGTAAATCTGTTTGGGAATTATTTGCTTCAGAAATATCAAACCCAAAAACCTTTAAGGCACTCAGTAGGGTGTTGCTTTTAGACAAAGAAAGGGAAAATAGAAGGCACGTGTGTAAGGTAGATGATATGACTGGGGATTAGGAATGAAACAGGAGTGGAATGCATACATCAACATGGTGAAAGAAGAATAATCAGAAATCAGCAGAAGGACAAAGAGGTGTAGACAATTTAATAGAGCCTCTGTGGTAGATAGATAAAGAAAGAATAGACGTAAACGTATAATAAAGAAAGATGAATAAGGGAATGTGTTTAGAAGTTAATTAAATGATTTGACGAATGATAGACATTATTTTTTAACCTACCTGCTCTAGGAAAGATCTAAGTTAGGGATATGTATTTATAGCAAATATTTTATAATATTCACTGTGGGCGTTCTCCGTATATGTTGTTAGTTCCCTCGGGAGAAGCCAGCCTACTTACAGTAGGTGAAGGTAGTTTTTTTGGCGGAGAGTTCATTACATATTCAACTCCTACTTTTGTAGCTAATAGATCCCTAAGGCTCTCTCTCTCTCTTTTTCTCTCTCTCTCCCTCCTCTCTGACCTTGCCAACTGATTTTATTTCAAGTATTTAGATCCCACTTCAGCTGGATCCACCTTAATGATATTCTTCCATACGTGGCTCGGACCTATCATTCGGCGTTTACTCGTTAACATCACAATTTTAGGACAGTTCGTGTCTAATTATAAATTATAAAACGAGTGATCTCGGCCGAAAAGTCATATATAGGTCACATTATATAAGCTAGCACTTGGGTCTTATAATGGTAGAAATTGTGTACTCGTCGTCGAAAAAACATGGGGCCATAAATCGCAGACTACCCAGCCCAACCCTTAGACAATTCTATTATTACGCTTCCGTGAACACCCAATTTACATTTGTTGTTATTTTTGCTGTACATTAATGAGTATTAATAAGTAACAAAATAATGAGTCAGCGAATTCTCAGAGTGGATGTTTTTGAAAACGACCTGCGAGCACCTCCACCCTCCCCTTGACCTCGTCCTCTCGCCAAGGCCCGCAGCTCCCAAGTGCCAACTTGTAAAATTTTACCTGTACTTTTGAAACGTATATGTTCGATGTATTTCGTTTACATAGATAAACTTAATTTTGTGTTTTTTATTAAATAACCTAATCTATCGTAGCCGGATACATTATACATATATTGTAATATAGTTATATAGTAGGACCTAATGTTGTATAATATAACAACTATAAATAATTAAAACCTCTTAACCACAAAAATCCTCTTAACCACAAAAATCCACTTAACGACAAAAATCCACTTAACCACCTTATATTTAAATCCTTATGTACTAGCTTATAATAAGGTAATTATTCTTGAAATCCTTTCCTCTGAAGATGATTGCTTTGCAATGGAAATGTGCATAAGGATTTTAAAAAACGTTTTTGTGGTCAAAATGTTTTATTTATATAAAAAAGGCAATGTTTCACTCTAAAAGGATAAATAAGGTAGTGTTATATTGACTTAGAGGTTGTAGAGCATTGTGCGTGAACTTATATCTCGCTATGCCAGGATCGACAGTTTGATAGGTTCAAGGTTGACGTTAGTAACGTTACTGTTAATACTAAACCTAACCTTACCGGGCTATTTGTATTAATATCGAAAAATAGCTAAATTTTATTGTAATGTTGGCACTCTGTATTATAAAAAAACAAATATTTTTTTTACAGTTCGGATGTATTGGTACATTTAGATTATGTTTGCAACAATTGTATACCCCATCCTGTTTAGAATGTATTTTTTAGTCACATTTGCCAAAAACAAATCAGCGTTGACCTGTACATTGTAGTATAACTTAAGAAATCTTATTTATTCCTTTAAATCGATTTTTTATTGGTATGGGCTTCAATACATACATACGTGATTAGGGGAAATATTCGCAGTCTTTGTCAATAGTTTGGTCAATTGCGCCTCCTTGTTTGGGCCCTCTAATCCGCCCAGACCTCGTGACGGTCATCTTCTAGCGAGTTCCGTCTCAAATGAGTCTGCGATTGCCGCGAATGTGGGAATCGGGATAGATTGCCCATGTACCAAACTAATAGCTCTTTCCATGTTAGATCACGAGATGGTGAAATGAAACAGTACGCTAAGGGTCAGGCTAAGAGGCCGATGAAAAAACCGTAGTAGATCGTGCAGGAGCCCTGGAACAGTCTGTTAAAAATTACAAACTCAAATCTATGGGAACCGAATATTGGAACGCGTGAAAGTTTAGACACATAGTAACCGCTTACTTCTGGTAACAAGCTGTCATAAAGAGAGGAATGAAGGTTTGAGAGATGTGCTTCAAATGGTTGCTGTTATTTCTAAATGTTAATGTTATACTTTTATAGTTAAACACCAATTCCGTGCATAGCAACTCGATCAGTTGATAAATCACAGACAAGGAAAAAAGCATATATACACGCCAAGGTAATCGTCAAGGTACTGTTAAAGTAAGTTTTAATAAGAATGTTTAAACCTGCAAATAAGTTTAACTCTTTCTTTTCTAGTTACTGCAACCAAAACAGATAGACTGTACAAGGGCTTTTCTACATAAAGACCGCAGACAATAGCCGAAGAATACTCCACCACTGAAAGACAGCTTTATGCATCATTGTTTGAAATATATAATTAAGTTTTAAATCTCTTGGCTTTTACAAGTACGGACTCACGAGCATGCGCCTAACGTAGACACTCCTACGCGAGGGCGTGGCCTGCCAACCATTGTTGCGACCATTTAAAGACATGTTCTAATTTAATTTTACCTTTGCCTTTTCATTTCCTATTGTTTCAATGAAAAAATAGATGATTTATATCTATGAAAAATTTTAATTGAGTTATTTTACAGATCGCCGTCGATATCTGTGTTTTTCAAATTAGGTAAACAATGTTAACAGGTTTATTTAACGAAACACGTTTCAAGTAAGCTGCCATCATCAGCGATACAATAGCTATGTTTATGAAATTATCATACTATTATGGTTCTTGAGGACCTATTGTTGTAGATCTATTTTAATATTTTCGTTTTGTTTGTTTGTACGCAGAGAAATTTGCAAGTACCTGAAATGAATTTTTAAATTTGGGGGTTGATTTGGGGTTAACAGCAAATTATTGGTTGAATTGTGAAAAATATATTCTTTTTTTATTTCCCGTTACACTAGTTCGATTTTAATAAAACATTTTATACCAGGCGAGTCTTTGGGAATACGGAAAAATTTTAAAAACTCTCGCACACGCCTCAAAAATTAAATATTTTGGTAGCATTTCCTCCTCCCCTCTACGGCACACCTAAAACTTCACAAATTCAACGTTTTAGCTTTATTTTTTTAATGTAGTAACTTGCAAAAAGCCTTGAAATGTAATTAAACTTGCTAATGACATCCACAAAATTACACATTTAAATAAAAATTAACTTTAACACATCAATCCATCACGCTTTGTGAGGTTCTATCGTTTTTTGGCGACAGAAATAAAAGATGAGTAAATGTTCATTGCTATAGTTTCTGTTGTGTGCGATGACTAGGGCCTGTAAGTGTTTGTTTCGTCCTTTTGAGTAATTTTACGACTTATCGCAAAAAAAGATGTATGTGTGATATTTATAATTCTATAAAGTTTATGTGCCGGGTGAAACGTGGTGTTAATAGAGTTTTGTTGAAGTTGGTTTTTTTTAATTTGTAATTTTTGGGAGTCAAAAGCAAATTTAATTACATTTCGAGTCACTTTACAAATTATTACGTCAAAAACAATATAGCCGACACGTTGAATTAGTAACGTTTTACGTGCGCTGTGTAAGGGGGATTTCTATTTTCCATAATTTTTTTATTTTTGGGGCGTTAGCGAGAGTTTTTATAATTTTTTTCGGATCTCTGATTACTTTCTGCGTCGCTCGGTATAACACTTGGGAACGGAAAATAAATACAATAAATTCTATTAAATGTCAATTTATTAAGGTTATTTTATATTACAATGAAAATATTGGAAAGAACCCCAATACCACAAAAATAATCAAAAATAACAAATAAAACAAGTTACTTAAGATTAAACCCTTATGTACATTTCGATGACCATGTCATCATCATCATAAGAGGGTCTTATTACAAAATATAATCTAACACACAAGAAGTTACAAACTAGGATCACTACTAGGATCACTCTAGTTTGTAACTTCTTGTGTGTTAGTTGTATTTTATAACAAGACCCTCTGATGATGATGACAGGGTCACCGAAATGTACATAATGGTTTAATCTTGAGTAACTTGTTTTATTTGTTATTTTTTATTATTTTTGTATTATTGGGGTTCTTTCCAATATTTTCATTGTAATATATTGTACCGCTGTGCTCTTGATATTGTGCATTATTTTTATATTATATAGCTTTTCTGATAACAAATGCTATATATTAAATATTTTTCTTCTTTCTAAATTTTAAATTAGAAATAATAATAATAATTTAAGAATTAAATCATGTGAAAATTAACTTATTAATTATTATTCCTATTGTTAATAGAGCTATATATCGTTCAATACAGAAACAAATCTCATTCATACAAAAACAAACCCCCAAATGGTTTCATACAACGAACGCAATCTCTTCTTGAAATGTCATTAATAAGGCGTATTTCTGTTGTATTCAATAGCTTTATTGTTAGAGTTTTTCTGTTAATAAACTAAAAATATATTTCGAATAAAGTTGTTTTTCTAAAATAAAATACGTTAATAAGAAAATATTAATTGCTTAGATGTGACGAGAGGTGCAGATTTTGACAGAAGTCTTTATTTTAAAATATTACGGTTAGTTATTAACAAAACTGTTTTGTGTAAAATATTCTGTTGAAATAATTGTTTTTTTTTGTAATGCTACTTTAACGTTCCCCTAACAACAGAATCTTGTCGCCAACTAACGCCAATGGTTACGGGCTTGCACTAGCGTGCCGTTGGTTAACGATTCATTTACCACTGAAGAAGGCTAAATGCCCCCGAACGCATTACCAACATTGCAAAATTTAATTACTGTTAACAAGATACAACATTGTTTACACAATTAGCCAATTATTTTGTTTACTCGGTTGATATTTTAATCGGCTTATGTTCGGAGTCAAAGTAAACATAAATATTGTTGTGCGAGTTGACCTTGAAGTTAATGCCAACAGCTGACACAACAATAGAGTTCAGTTGATCTGATTTGAACGCGACCGCATTCCTGTGAGAGCGCGGTTTGGAATAATTTGCAATTGTCGGCCGCGGGATGTAAAATATGTTGTCCGTGGAAAACTTGGGGTAATTAAGATAGCTAAGTGTTGTACATATTTGTCACTAATTCCATTTAAAGATAGTTTTTAAGATTAAAGAAAACGTTTGAGATCTATTAACACAAGCACTGGTTCTCCGTCAGTGACCGAATGTGTTCGTAGATTTTTAGACCCTTGCGAGTACAGAAGATAACAGGTCTAAGCTGAGGATGGTACCTGTTTAAGCTAGAGTTTATTCCACGCCTCTCGTTTCCAGGTATTTTGCTTTACTGGCACTTTACTGGGGTACACAATGTTGTTGTAGTATTGGATTACATTAAAACCTCCCAAATTCACTTATATTTGGCTTATAATACTACCATGATTAACATGTAATGTAATTAAACAGTATTTAATTTGCTAATCTAGAGATAGACTAGACTAGCTGTTTTTGTTACAATAATTTCTGAAGACTGTCAGCTGTTTTTTTATTATATTATTTTTGTGGGTTGTTTACTACTATTTGTTGTAAAAATTAATAATATAACTTTTTTAGCCAATACCTACTCAAAACATTGTATCCACTTAGGCAACAATTAATGATTAGCGAATTAGTCACTTATATAAAGGAGATATCCAGTATTAAAGAAAAATGCTTTTAAAAACAAGTAATATTGGGAAAAATTCAAAGTCAATCCCTACTTAAATCAAAAAAGACAAACTTTATTTTAGTTTCTATTTATTTTATAGTTACAATTATAAAAAATTTGTATATACATATGTCAAAATAACAATATTAGGTGGCAAAATAGAAAGCGAATATCCTTGCAATCTTCCAATTTCGTTTACATTTAAGGTGTTGGACTATTATTTTTGTTTGTTAGTATTTAAACGCTTTTTTTGTAGTTTCTTTTCGCTTTCCTTTCGCATTGTCCCTTTGTGAAGCAAAGTTCTTTACTGTTAATCCAGTTTGTTTATTTTATTATTTTTGTTCATTTTCAATCCTATACCATTATTTATGACATTATATGGTAACCATGGCAACAATTTACGATAATAAGATGGAGGTTTTTCAAATAGGTCTTTGAGAAATTCATTTCTAGCTATGGGAAATTGGCTCCGTGCCAAAAATTGCTAGACTTTAAACATGAAGGTACTCAGTTCGAATCCGACCTAGTCGCCCCAAATTTTTATAATTTAATTATTGAATAAATATCTGAATATAAATGTGTCAACATCAATTGTCATTCACTATAGGTTAAAAAAATGTATTTTACCTTGATTGGATGAATAAAAACGTATTTTATTAACGATTGAATATTTGTACAAGACATATATAAGAAGAGTATGAGCTAATAGAAGGAATTTGTACAAGACATATATCAGGAGTGTGTGAGCTCATAGGAGGAATTTGTACAAGAGATATATCAGGAGAGTGTGAGCTCATAGGAGGAATTTGTACAAGAGATATATCAGGAGTGTGAGCTAGTAGAAGGAATTTGTACAAGACATATATCAGGAGTGTGTGAGCTCATAAGAGGAATTTGTACAAGAGATATATCAGGAGAGTGTGAGCTCATAGGAGGAATTTGTACAAGAGATATATCAGGAGTGTGAGCTAGTAGAAGGAATTTGTACAAGACATATATCAGGAGTGTGTGAGCTCATAGGAGGAATTTGTACAAGAGATATATCAGGAGAGTGTGAGCTCATAGGAGGAATTTGTACAAGAGATATATCAGGAGTGTGAGCTAGTAGAAGGAATTTGTACAAGACATACAGTATATCAGGAGAGTGTGAGCTAATAGGAGGAATTTGTACAAGAGATATATCAGGAGAGTGTGAGCTAATAGAAAGAATTTGTACAAGAGATATATCAGGAGTGTGAGCTAGTAGAAGGAATTTGTACAAGACATACAGTATATCAGGAGAGTGTGAGCTAATAGGAGGAATTTGTACAAGAGATATATCAGGAGTGTGAGCTAGTAGAAGGAATTTGTACAAGACATACAGTATATCAGGAGAGTGTAAGCTAGTAGAAGGAATTTGTACAAGACATATATCAGGAGAGTGTGAGCTCATAGGAGGAATTTGTACAAGAGATATATCAGGAGTGTGAGCTAGTAGAAGGAATTTGTACAAGACATACAGTATATCAGGAGAGTGTGAGGTAATAGGAGGAATTTGTACAAGAGATATATCAGGAGTGTGAGCTAGTAGAAGGAATTTGTACAAGACATACAGTATATCAAGAGAGTGTGAGCTAATAGGAGGAATTTGTACAAGACATATATCAGGAGAGTGTGAGCTCATAGGAGGAATTTGTACAAGAGATATATCAGGAGTGTGAGCTAGTAGAAGGAATTTGTACAAGACATACAGTATATCAGGAGAGTGTGAGCTAATAGAAGGAATTCGTACAAGATATATATCAGGAGAGTGTGAGCTAATAGAAGGACATTGTACAAGAAATATATCAGGAGAGTGTGAGCTAAGAGAAAGAATTCGTACAAGACATATATCAGGAGAGTGTGAGCTAATAGAAAGAATTTGTACAAGAAATATATCAGGAGAGTGTGAGCTAAGAGAAAGAATTTGTACAAGACATATATCAGGAGAGTGTGAGCTAATAGAAGGAATTTGTACAAGAAATATATCAGGAGAGTGTGAGCTAAGAGAAAGAATTTGTACAAGACATATATCAGGAGAGTGTGAGCTAATAGAAAGAATTTGTACAAGAAATATATCAGGAGAGTGTGAGCTAAGAGAAAGAATTCGTACAAGACATATATCAGGAGAGTGTGAGCTAATAGAAGGAATTTGTACAAGAAATATATCAGGAGAGTGTGAGCTAATAGAAGGAATTTGTACAAGACATATATCAGGAGAGTGTGAGCTAATAGAAGGAATTTGTACAAGAAATATATCAGGAGAGTGTGAGCTAATAGAAGGAATTTGTACAAGACATATATCAGGAGAGTGTGAGCTAATAGAAGGAATTTGTACAAGAAATATATCAGGAGAGTGTGAGCTAAGAGAAAGAATTCGTACAAGACATATATCAGGAGAGTGTGAGCTAATAGAAAGAATTTGTACAAGAAATATATCAGGAGAGTGTGAGCTAAGAGAAATAATTCGTACAAGACATATATCAGGAGAGTGTGAGCTAATAGAAAGAATTTATACAAGACATATATCAGGAGTGTGAGCTAATAGAAGGAATTTGTACAAGAAATATATCAGAAGAGTGTGAGCTAAGAAAAAGAATTCGTACAAGACATATATCAGGAGAGTGTGAGCTAATAGAAGGAATTTGTACAAGACATATATCAGGAGAGTGTGAGCTAATAGAAAGAATTCGTACAAGACATATATCAGGAGAGTGTGAGCTGATAGAAGGAATTTGTACAAGAGTAATATCAGGTGTGTGAGCTAGTAGAAGGAATTTGTACAAGACATACGGTATATCAGGAGAGTGTGAGCTAATAGAAGGAATTTGTACAAGAAATATATCAGGAGAGTGTGAGCTAAGAGAAAGAATTCGTACAAGACATATATCAGGAGAGTGTGAGCTAACAGAAAGAATTTGTACAAGAAATATATCAGGAGAGTGTGAGCTAAGAGAAAGAATTCGTACAAGACATATATCAGGAGAGTGTGAGCTAATAGAAAGAATTTGTACAAGAAATATATCAGGAGAGTGTGAGCTAAGAGAAAGAATTCGTACAAGACATATATCAGGAGAGTGAGAGCTAATAGAAAGAACTTGTACAAGACATATATCAGGCGTGTGAGCTAATAGAAGGAATTTGTACAAGAAATATATCAGGAGAGTGTGAGCTAAGAGAAAGAATTCGTACAAGACATATATCAGGAGAGTGTGAGCTAATAGAAGGAATTTGTACAAGACATATATCAGGAGAGTGTGAGCTAATAGAAGGAATTCGTACAAGACATATATCAGGAGAGTGTGAGCTAATAGAAGGAATTCGTACAAGACATATATCAGGAGAGTGTCAGCTAATAGAAGGAATTCGTACAAGACATATATCAGGAGAGTGTCAGCTAATAGAAGGAATTCGTACAAGATATATATGAGGAGAGTGTCAGCTAATAGAAGGAATTCGTACAAGACATATATCAGGAGAGTGTGAGCTAATAGAAAGAATTTGTACAAGACATATATCAGGAGACTGTGAGATAATAGAAGGAATTCGTACAAGACATATATCAGGAGCGTGGGAGCTAATAGAAGGAATTCGTACAAGACATATATCAGGAGACTGTGAGATAATAGAAGGAATTCGTACAAGACATATATCAGGAACGTGGGAGCTAATAGAAGGAATTCGTACAAGACATATATCAGGAGAGTGTGAGCTAATAGAAGGAATTTGTTCAGGACATATATCAGGAAAATGTGAGATAATAGAAGGAATTCGTACAAGACATATATCAGGAGAGTGTGAGCTAATAGAAGGAATTTGTACAAGACATATATCAGGAGAGTGTGAGATAATAGAAAGAATTCGTACACGACATATATCAAGAGAGTGTGAGCTAATAGAAGGAATTTGTTCAAGACATATATCAGGAGAGTGTGAGCTAATAGAAGGAATTTGTACAAGACATATATCAGGAGTGTGAGATAATAGAAGGAATTCGTACACGACATATATCAGGAGAGTGTGAGATAATAGAAGGAATTCGTACACGACATATATCAGGAGAGTGTGAGCTAATAGAAGGAATTTGTACAAGACATATATCAGGAGAGTGTGAGCTAATAGAAGGAATTTGTTCAAGACATATATCAGGAGAGTGTGAGCTAATAGAAGGAATTCGTACACGACATATATCAGGAGAGTGTGAGCTAATAGAAGGAATTTGTTCAAGACATATATCAGGAAAATGTAAGATAATAGAAGGAATTTGTACACGACATATATCAGGAGAGTGTGAGATAATAGAAGGAATTCGTACACGACATATATCAGGAGAGTGTGAGCTAATAGAAGGAATTTGTTCAAGATATATATCAGGAAAATGTGAGATAATAGAAGGAATTTGTACACGACATATAACAGGAGAGTGTGAGATAATAGAAGGAATTCGTACACGACATATATCAGGAGAGTGTGAGCTAATAGAAGGAATTTGTTCAAGACATATATCAGGAGCGTGGGAGCTAATAGAAGGAATTTGTACAAGAAATATATCAGGAGAGTGTGAGCTAAGAGAAAGAATTCGTACAAGACATATATCAGGAGAGTGTGAGCTAATAGAAAGAATTTGTACAAGAAATATATCAGGAGAGTGTGAGCTAAGAGAAAGAATTCGTACAAGACATATATCAGGAGCGTGGGAGGTAATAGAAGGAATTTGTACAAGACATATATCAGGAGAGTGTGAGATAATAGAAGGAATTCGTACACGACATATATCAGGAGAGTGTGAGCTAATAGAAGGATTTGGTTCAAGACATATATCAGGAAAATGTGAGATAATAGAAGGAATTTGTACACGACATATATCAGGAGAGTGTGAGATAATAGAAGGAATTCGTACACGACATATATCAGGAGAGTGTGAGATAATAGAAGGAATTCGTACACGACATATATCAGGAGAGTATGAGCTAATAGAAGGAATTTGTTCAAGACATATATCAGGAGCGTGGGAGCTAATAGAAGGAATTTGTACAAGACATATATCAGGAGAGTGTGAGCTAATAGAAGGAATTTGTACAAGACATATATCAGGAGGGTGTGAGCTAATAGAAGGAATTCGTACACGACATATATCAGGAGAGTGTGAGCTAATAGAAGGAATTTGTACAAGACATATATCAGGAGGGTGTGAGCTAATAGAAGGAATTTGTTCAAGACATATATCAGGAGAGTATGAGCTAATAGAAGGAATTTGTTCAAGACATATATCAGGAGCGTGGGAGCTAATAGAAGGAATTTGTACAAGACATATATCAGGAGAGTGTGAGCTAATAGAAGGAATTTGTACAAGACATATATCAGGAGGGTGTGAGCTAATAGAAGGAATTCGTACACGACATATATCAGGAGAGTGTGAGCTAATAGAAGGAATTTGTACAAGACATATATCAGGAGGGTGTGAGCTAATAGAAGGAATTTGTTCAAGACATATATCAGGAGCGTGGGAGCTAATAGAAGGAATTGTACAAGACATATATCAGGAGAGTGTGAGATAATAGAAGGAATTCGTACACGACATATATCAGGAGAGTGTGAGCTAATAGAAGGAATTTGTTCAAGACATATATCAGGAGCGTGGGAGCTAATAGAAGGAATTTGTACAAGACATATATCAGGAGAGTGTGAGATAATAGAAGGAATTCGTACACGACATATATCAGGAGAGTGTGAGCTAATAGAAGGAATTTGTTCAAGACATATATCAGGAAAATGTGAGATAATAGAAGGAATTTGTACACGACATATATCAGGAGAGTGTGAGATAATAGAAGGAATTCGTACACGACATATATCAGGAGAGTGTGAGATAATAGAAGGAATTCGTACACGACATATATCAGGAGAGTATGAGCTAATAGAAGGAATTTGTTCAAGACATATATCAGGAGCGTGGGAGCTAATAGAAGGAATTTGTACAAGACATATATCAGGAGAGTGTGAGATAATAGAAGGAATTTGTACACGACATATATCAGGAGAGTGTGAGCTAATAGAAGGAATTTGTTCAAGACATATATCAGGAAAATGTGAGATAATAGAAGGAATTTGTACACGACATATATCAGGAGAGTGTGAGATAATAGAAGGAATTCATACACGACATATATCAGGAGAGTGTGAGCTAATAGAAGGAATTTGTTCAAGACATATATAAGGAAAATGTGAGATAATAGAAGGAATTTGTACACGACATATATCAGGAGAGTGTGAGATAATAAAAGGAATTCGTACACGACATATATCAGGAGAGTGTGAGCTAATAAAAGGAATTTGTTCAAGACATATATCAGGAGCGTGGGAGCTAATAGAAGGAATTTGTACAAGACATATATCAGGAGAGTGTGAGATAATAGAAGGAATTCGTACACGACATATATCAGGAGAGTGTGAGCTAATAGAAGGAATTTGTTCAAGACATATATCAGGAGCGTGGGAGCTAATAGAAGGAATTTGTACAAGACATATATCAGGAGAGTGTGAGATAATAGAAGGAATTCGTACACGACATATATCAGGAGAGTGTGAGCTAATAGAAGGAATTTGTTCAAGATATATATCAGGAAAATGTGAGCTGGTAGCGTTGTACTGGGATTTAAAACTATCGTAGATTAATAAATAAGTTATCAGTACTTCTACGAGTTAAGCGTAAGAGTTATAACCTAAGACGTATATTTCCCAAATCCAAACAATTTAGCTTGATTATATATCTCTTACATTCAAATAATAGGTTAACACACGAAAATATAATATATTTTTACTATTTTAATAATTTACTCAGATTTATTTTATAAATTAATATGTTTATTAGGTTATAAATTAAAGAAGTTTTTAATTCAATAGCATTTCAACTTAATAATGCTATGCAAACTTAACCTAAAAGGTTTTTGAAATGTTATTTTCATTTCAAGTATCAGCTGTACGTCATAGCGGGATTAACGCCGTCTATTGGTTATTATTATTTGCATCTATATTAATAACTGTTGGATTTCAGTGGGAGTAGCTAAATGCTCGGTTAGATAGCAGTAGCATTTATTGAATGAATTCTTAGTATACACGCGCGCCATCTACCGCAGGATAAATACACTGACCTAGAAATATCACGGGAATGTAGGCTATTCAACGACTTCCCAAAAATTGTTATATATGTATATATATATATATATATATATATATATATATATATATATATATATATATATATATATATATATTCGGTATTAAATTTAATTGAGTTGTATGTGCATACATGCACGCACCATATCGCAGGGTAAAAGCACTAAAATCCTTCGGAATTGTATTCGCTAAGTTTTAAAACGTTTCATGTTACGGACAAATATTCGTTTAAGGATTAGTTTCGTCTGTATTAATAATTCTAAGATTTCTATTTAAGGGACTGAATGTTCGGGCAGATAAGTAGTAGTATTGTAAAGTTTTTTTCTGAAAAATATAAACCTAGGCCTCGCCAATCAGGCCATGACAGAAACCTTTGGGAATGTACTCAAGAACTTATCACAGTTTTATATCGAACGGATAAATGGAGTAAAAATGCATAAGTAACAGATATATACACAGACGTATATATATATATATATATATATATATATATATATATATATATATATTCGGTATTAAATTTAATTGAGTTGTATGTGTATACATGCACGCACCATATCGCAGGGTAAAAGCACTAAAATCCTTCGGAATTGTATTCGCTAAGTTTTAAAACGTTTCATGTTACGGACAAATATTCGTTTAAGGATTAGTTTCGTCTGTATTAATAATTCTAAGATTTCTATTTAAGAGACTGAATGTTCGGGCAGAAAAGTAGTAGTATTGTAAAGTTTTTTCTGAAAAATATAAACCTAGGCCTCGCCAATCAGGCCATGACAGAAACCTTTGGGAATGTACTCAAGAACTTATCACAGTTTTATATCGAACGGATAAATGGAGTAAAAATGCATAAGTAACAGATATATACACAGACGTATATATATATATATATATATATATATATATATATATATATATATATATATATATATTCGGTATTAAATTTAATTGAGTTGTATGTGTATACATGCACGCACCATATCGCAGGGTAAAAGCACTAAAATCCTTCGGAATTGTATTCGCTAAGTTTTAAAACGTTTCATGTTACGGACAAATATTCGTTTAAGGATTAGTTTCGTCTGTATTAATAATTCTAAGATTTCTATTTAAGAGACTGAATGTTCGGGCAGAAAAGTAGTAGTATTGTAAAGTTTTTTCTGAAAAATATAAACCTAGGCCTCCCCAATCAGGCCATGACAGAAACCTTTGGGAATGTACTCAACAACTTATCACAGTTTTATATCGAACGGATAAATGGAGTAAAAATGCATAAGTGACAGATATATACACAGACGCATATATATATATAGTATTATATATTATTAATATACTCATCTTCATTTCTGTTAAGAATATTTCTATATGTTTGAGAACATTTGTCTGCCATTCCTAACTTTTCAATATTCTCTTTTGTTGACGCGTTTCGGATTAACTCCATTTTCAAAACTTCATTAGTACTGCTATTCAAAAGTACTTGTTATATATATATATATATATATATATATATAAATGAATAAATATATTTCAAATACAAGTATAGTTTTAATTTATATATTTTTCAAAGGTTTTCACCAATAAATGTATTACAATCTTTAGAAAAACATCTTCACACTGCTTTACCTGAAGAAAACAAAATATATTACTGGCGAAAAACTTTGAAAAATATATAAATAAAAACAATGTTGTATTTGAAATATTTGTATTCATTTATTATATTACAAGAAAACGTATCACCATTATTAATATATATATATATATATATATATATATATATATATATATATATGAGAGATAGAGATTAATTTTAATGTTTTATTAAACCTTCTTAGCCTACAAAGCCGGGACAAACTGGCTTCTCACAAGAGCTAACAGATAATGTCGATATTTAAAGCAAGCGCCATAGCGATTGTCCTGTAATAAGCGCTAATTGAGTACCGCAAACTGTATTACGTTTAGTAACTTGTCTAGAAAACAGCTGGCGGTTTCGTAAGAATATCCTTCTATGAATTATCTGTGCTGGAGGTTAGCCTAGTGATTCATAAAGTATGAATGGGGTTTTTATTGTTGTTCTGGTACAGTGATTCACTGCATAGCTATGTTCAGCTCTTATTATGTGTCAACATTAAGATCATATCAGGCCGTGTAAAAATCACCCGTTAGATGCTATTTATATACCCCTTAAATAACGCAAATTTTGGTTTCGGGATATGAATTCTTGTTTACAATTTTTCATCTGAATTTTTCGAATTTAAGATTGAAGTAAAATCGATTAAATAAAATTTCGAAGTATTTGAATATATTTAAAGTATGTTGCAAAGTGTGTTTTCAGTTAGCCTTTTTGAATTAAAATAAATCAATTTATTAAGAATATCTTGTAATCTAAGAAACATTTTACTATATATACTCGCTTCATATATTTATTTGATATTATTTTGTGTAAAATGAAATGAGGCCAAGTAAGGAAGATGACAATAGGTCATTTTGTTACTTCGTTGCTTGTTAATGGCTAATGGTGTTTCAATAGCGATATGCAAACATACTAGCTAACGCTCCCCCCCCCCTTACATCGAGCCATTTCGCAACGCTCTGACCAGTAGAGATGGGCTTCCTTAAAGATGGGACTGTAATCCTGGGCATGGTTAAGGGCTGTGTAGGCCTGAAAGTGTTGGAAATTCATGACCATACAGCAGCACTCCGGGGTTCGGAAGCACATGAATGCGGTCTAGGAACGCAGCAAGGTAGTCATGACGTCTTCAATCTGAATGCTGCAACGCTAACAGCCCGGAGCAGGTTATGGTCCATTGGTCCCTCCGAGACAAGACTTTTCCACCTTTTTCAAGCAGAGAGTTCCTTTAATCAGTTTTGATTTCATTTTTTGGTGGTCATTTTAATAGCGAAAACGCAAACAATAAAGACTAAAGCCAACAACAAAACTTGTTAAAATTATTTCTAACATTATCGTAAATGTTAGAAATGTCTTGGCTTTTATCTTCCTGTTCACACCGATAGAGATGGATGATGTATTTGTTTCCAACTTGCTGCCAAGAACATTCAATCCGTCCCGCGCATACTAATCACTCGTTGGAAAGAATTGTTCTAAAAGGATAAAATATTAGCGAATCCTACGCACTTACTAGTAGCTTGGAATATTTTTATAATGAATAGTACACGGATTTAATGTTATATATGGAATATGCAGATGCATGAACGAAAATGCTTAGCTCATAGGAGAGAAAAGATCCTTCAAGATGTAATTAGAGAACCTAAATATGGGTCATCTAGAAAAATCCTCAATACTGTCACCGGTGCACCAGAAGAGCTCTAGCCAAAGCCGGTCAAAACGATAAGGTCATTCCTAAAAACATTTCTAACAAAGCGTTAGACTTACAAAAAATTACCATGTAGTAACGATATCTCTATTTTTTGCATCCTTTCTTACAAAATTAGTACTTTTACCTATTTTTAAATACTTATATTACTTACTAAAGAAATAACTACTAATTAACTACCGTACGGTTAGGTTATGTTTGTAGTTCAGGAATACATCTAGAGCGCATGCGCAGAACTGAAAACTCTTTTCGTGCGCCAGTGACAGTATTTTCCGGTGAAGGATTTGCAGGTAGTGGGATCTGCACGGAGCACGTAGCGCTTTCAATGATAAAATAAACACTCGCATTTTAAACAATAAAAGATACTTCATATTGTTCCTTGTATTCATCAGGTAAAATATACTTGTCAAATTATTTGTAAAAAGTGCTACATTTTTAGAACGAGTATAGTGTAAAATCTCACTTTAATAGCCTGTTGTCCAAAAACATACCCAATACCTATCCGATAATGTATTAAGAAGCCCAAAAGGATGGGTAAATGTGTAGTGTCTCAGATGAATAAAAAGAATTGAAAATATTATTGCTATAAATAAATGATAATTAAATACTTTGATTATGTTATGCGCAACGAAAAATATCACCGTCTGCTGATAATAATCCAGGACGATATTGAGTGTTAGAGAAGCAGACAGAATTAGAACATCATGGCTTAAACACCTGGAATAGTTGTATGGAGTCATTATTCCGGGAACTTGTGGGTAACGTGAAGGTAGTTACGTGCAGGTAGATCGTGCAGTTACGGGGGCACCGACAAGAAGGCGCACAATCAACTCCATTTGCTGGTTGCTGGTTGTGGAAAAATTGTATTAAAATCAGAAAAATAGGAACAAAATAAACATCAGCAATACTTAACTTATTGTGGTTTGATGAACACAATCATCTATGGGTATATTTAATTCATAAACCTTTAGTTTTATTTGGTTAAGTGCACAAACTGAAATATCAATTTTTAGTTAATCTCAACCCAGAATGAATTAAATTTTAGTTAGTTTTTTTAAATGATTTAAGTGTGCAGTTGCACAAACGAAAGTGCTGTGTTCATTGGAGAAAAATTACCTTCAGAGAACCTGAATATGAACCGCACTCCATAAAATCATCTTTCGGCCCTCATGTAACAGCGTTCTAGGAAGACAAGATTATATAAGCTGGCACATAAGGGCTGCGGGCCTTGGCTAGAGGCCGAGAACGAGAGGAGGGTGGAGGCGCTCGCAGGTCATTTTCAAAAACATCAACTCTTGGACTTCCGCTGTCTCATATGGTTGACTCATTATTTTGTTACTTATTAACACTTTATAATGTATTGTATAAATAACAAGAAATGTAAATAGGGATGTGCTATAGGGTTGTCTAAGGGTTGGGCCTGATGTTTTCTAGATGACGAATCCACAATTTCTACCTAAGAGCCAAGTGCTAGCTTATAAAATTTGACCTATACTCGAGCATTCCTAACTATCTGATCCTATTGCATAACATTTCACTGAAATATTTTTTTTTATTAATAAAATCGTATTTCGCAAAATACATAAAAGCCACTCCCTACAACAAACGTCAGGCAGCGAAGTGCTTTCCTGGGGTCCGTATTTTTGGCGCCACAGTACAGCTCCTTTGTAAATCCACGCCGACTTCTTAATCTGAATACGCTACTAAAAAGAGCAAGTTTTGGCCGTCTTGCGTAAATGTCAAACCGGGGTCAAACGTCCATCAAACCATTGAAGGTCAGAGCTTGTCCCACAAGCATTAAAAGATCGTTAAGTCCGTAAAGCAGTCGGACTGTTACAATCATTGCACAAGCCTTTTACGACTGAAAACACGACGCTGTAACCTGAACGTTTTTTTAAAAAATACCGACTGTTTTTTTTATAGCTGCCATCGTCAAAATAACATAGGTTAAGTTTCCGACAATGTAGACAATCCGAAACGCGTAAAATACCAATATGTTGATACCAACGTACTAAATAATACCAACAAACTAAGATAAATACTCAACTGCTTATAATCTAGCAGAATTATATTTTAAAATTGCCTAAAAGGTAGAGAACTAATTCACTCTGGTGGCGAGCAGTTTTTACCAATTATATGACCCTACCAACGCATTATTATAATTCTCTCATATTCCAGTAACGGGGAGGGTTGTCGTTATATCATTTTCTTTGTCACACACCGCCATAGGAGGGTTAAATAGCAGAGTTATTCCCCAAAATAGAATTATTTAGAATGTTCTCCCTCCCAAAAACGAATTTTGACAAATAACCCTCCTCGGGCCGTAAATGCTATCCATACATACAATTTACAATATATATATATATATATATATATATATATATATATATATATATATATATATTATAATATAATTTAAAATTATATGAAAAATATGTAAATTTAAATATAAATATATTAAATTATATTTAAAAATATATAATATATTTATATACTATATGTATTAAATGATTTAAAATATCTACCTTGCGTCCGTGAACATTACCTCCGTGATGAGGTTACCTCAAATGTGATCGCTAGGTTCTTTCAGAACCGATCAGAGATGTTCCCCCAGTCACCAGCTAGAACTGGCTTTCCTTCCCTGGTAACTCACGACACTCTCTCTTCGACTTCTCTTAACCGACTCCACGTAACTGGATATTTAATTTTAAAAAGGAACCGAAACATCGTGTTTGTAGCAAACAGCTGATTATAAACGGGGGACTGGAACGTGATGCCCTCGTGCGGCGACTATTAAAATCAGCAACTACTTTGCATCTATTACATTTATCAGCTGTTTGTCGAAAACATTAAAAAATCGTTACATCTTAGCCCTATCTAATTCCATCTACACGGTCTTTCCTCACAAGATAATTTGAAAGGATTTTATTAAATAATAGGTGTAAGATTGATATAGAGTAAATCTTAAGCATACACAACGAAATAGCATGAACTGTTTTTGTGCGTGCGTGTGTTCATGCGCGCTCGTGTGTGTGGGTGTGTAACATTATATATATAATTAATAAATTTAAAATATTTCAAAAACAAGAATAGCCTACTTTTAATGAATATATTTATTCAAAGCTTTTCTTTGATACATATGATACATTTTTATTAGATAATTATTTTCCTGAAGATGCTGGTACTATTATATCGGCGAAAAGCTTTGAATAAATATATTCATTAAAAGTATTCTTGTTTTTGAAATATTTTTAATTTATTAATTATATTACAAGAAAACATATCACCATATTTAATATAATATAATATAATATATATATATATATATATATATATATATATATATATATATATAACATCAGGAGACCTACCTACAATCAGATAATACTACGATTTCCTGAAATTTTAAACATTAAGTTTCGAGTTTGACGTGGATTATTTGGCAAAAGAATTTTTAAGCTACTCCTTCTTTTAATCCTAGAGAATGGCACATATTTCATCCTGTGCATAAAACCGGAGGCTCTTATTTCGATGCCAACATAATCAAAAGTTTGCCTCTGTGACTAACGGATTGTCATGGCAAATGCCTCTAACTCGGAATTGATGTATTTGCATAGTACAGCCAAGTTGACTCTTGCTTGAGTACAATGTATTTCTGAAAATATTTAATTCTTACAAATTTTTTAAAACTTGATGATAAAAATTTTTCTAAAAAATGTTAGACTATTGAATTACTAAGGCTAATCTCCAATATACAATTTTGGTGAAACCTCTTAAAGTAGCATTAGATGTTTAAAAATTTTCGTAAACTTCATAATGATTTTTCAGAAACTTTTCACTTAGCCCATTGTATTGCAGAGGGTAACAACCCCCTATATACCTATTACTGTAAAAATCCTTGGAGTAATTTCCAATGTTAAACAATTTTCGAAAACTTTGTCAATTTTTCAGAAACGTTTCACTTAGCTCATTGGAATGGTGAGGTTAATACCCCCTATATACCAATTTTAGTGAAAATCCATAGAGTAGTCTCCCTAGAATAGACAACAATTTGATGACGTTATATATATATAAGATGACGACTTTTCAGTAAATGTTCACCTAGCCCATTGGATTCCTGAGGATAAGAATCATCCTATTTACCAATTTTGGTGAAAATCCTTAGAGTAGTTTCCCTAGAATAGACAACAATTTGATGACGTTATATATATATATATATAAGATGACGATTTTTCAGTAAATGTTCACCTAGCCCATTGGATTCCTGAGGATAAGAATCATCCTATTTACCAATTTTGGTGAAAATCCTTAGAGTAGTTTCCCTAGAATAAACTACAATTTGATGACGTTATATATATATATATATAAGATGACGATTTTTCAGTAAATGTTCACCTAGCCCATTGGATTCCTGAGAATAAGAATCATCCTATTTACCAATTTTGGTGAAAATCCTTAGAGTAGTTTCCCTAGAATAAACTACAATTTGATGACGTTATATATATATATATATAAGATGACGATTTTTCAGTAAATGTTCACCTAGCCCATTGGATTCCTGAGAATAAGAATCATCCTATTTACCAATTTTGGTGAAAATCCTTAGAGTAGTTTCCCTAGAATAAACTACAATTTGATGACGTTATATATATATATATATAAGATGACGATTTTTCAGTAAATGTTCACCTAGCCCATTGGATTCCTGAGAATAAGAATCATCCTATTTACCAATTTTGGTGAAAATCCTTAGAGTAGTTTCCCTAGAATAAACTACAATTTGATGACGTTATATATATATATATATAAGATGACGATTTTTCAGTAAATGTTCACCTAGCCCATTGGATTCCTGAGAATAAGAATCATCCTATTTACCAATTTTGGTGAAAATCCTTAGAGTAGTTTCCCTAGAATAAACTACAATTTGATGACGTTAAATAAATATATATATATATATATATATATATATATATATATATATATATATATATATATATATGATGACGACTTTTCAGTAAATGTTCACCTAGCCCATTGGATTCCTGAGGATAAGAATCATCCTATTTACCAATTTTGGTGAAACTCCTTAGAGTAGTTTCCGAGAAAACATTTACACATATACATTTACGTTTCATATATATTTTAAACTTTTTATAACATTGATTAACTTTATTTTTGTAACAATAATATTTTTTCATTGTGTTTGTTAAACCTATAAGATTAATAGTAAGGGCAATCGTCGTGTTTCCGAATCTGACGTACGCAATCGGTATCATTATACCCATGAATATCCATCCACCCGTAATGACTCTTCTGCGGTACCTAACAATAACCAACAAAGCTTCAAACCCCCAACAACCTTGTGCAGATGCACCAAAAACTGCTGATGGGTGCAGACCTACTCAAATTAAAAGCCTCCCCCGGTACTACACGAATATTTCTCGCTCTATTGAACTCCAGAAGTAGCTGCAACTTTCTAAGCGAAAAATACCTCTTGGGAGACCCGTACTTCAGACCCCCTAGTTACGGTTTCCAGACTTTTTACAGCTACCACGACAACACATGGGTCAGTGCTAGTTGACATTAAAACGCTAATGGGTTGCACAATCGTCTTTAACGAATCTTTGTTTGTCATTGACCAAATAGCTGGAGAGATGCCCCAAGTAAACGCACCTAGAGAGTGACGCTCTCCGTTCGAAAATCTCGTTTTGGCCGATCAAAGTGTAGTAATAAATCATTATTAAAAATATAAGTTAAAAGGTAATTCAAATAATATACTTCCTTCAACAATCATTAACAACAATATAACATTTACCAAAATCCATAGAAACGTCTAATTCTATTGTTGTATTCGATTTAATATCTGTTGTGAATAGCCCTCTGCGGAGCCAACATCGGTTAGTTTTGTTTAATGGGTGCGGGCCGTCTAAGTAAGTCGTGAGTAATCCTCCCTAAGGGAGCCGACACGGGTAGGCGCGGTGACTCCTACTGTAACCTGATTGGGGTTGTCTGGGGGTCCTTCAGTTATACGTTGAAGGCTCAAGTTATTCATTCTGCATTATGATTCTACCATAGAATACTTTTCTTTTTTCTGGTAAAATCATTATACCTGATGAATCTTTGACCCTTCCTCGTCTCACTGCTGCACTCCTGCTCAGTGCCATTCAGTTTACAGTTGGAGTCTCCCAATAAGCAATGTATTCATGTAATGTAATAAACAAAATAAAATACCGCGTAATATATTTAAGTATGTAAATTAATTACATATAATAAAATCTATATTCAAGGCAAACTTAGTATAAACATAAATGGTAGAAACCGTCCAACCAAAAGTTTTATATTTACTGAATTTTTATATCAGGAAACCTATTGCGATCGGATCATACTCCGATTGAGTCCGAAATTTTAAACATTATGTTTCACCTATGACGTGGATTATCTTTTGGCAAAATACGTTTTAAGCTACTCGTTCTTTTAATCCTAGTGAATGCCACATATGCCATTCCCTGTGCATTAAAATGAAGTTTCTTAAGTCAACTCCAACAAAATCAAAAGTTTGCCTCTGTGACTAATGGATTGCCATGGTAAACGCTGGTTTAACTGGGAATTGATGTATTTGCATAATATATCCAAGTTGGCTCTTGCTTGAGTCCAATGTAATTCTGGAAATCTGAACCAATTTTGATGAAAATCATTAGAGTAGTTTTGAAAATAAATTTACATATACACAATTATTAGTCGTTTAAGGATATTATATATATGCGTGCGTATGCGTACGTGTGCGCGCGCATGTTTTTGTATATAAAACATTACAATAAGAAATATATAACTATATAAAATTTTTGATTATTTAAATATTTATAATTTAATATTGATGCTATTGTTACAGTACAGTGAATTAGGCCTAACACTTTCATCTTCATAATAAACCTTATGATAATATTTAAAACAGAATCCTTAATAGCAATCAATATTTTTAGTTTTTTAATGCCCAATTTTATTTCTGGGAAGGAAGCGGAAGTTCTGATCAAGGAAGTGAAGGCAAAAAGGTACTGCTGCATTTGAAATTTTACAAGGTTGGTAAATGTATCAGGGACCGTTTGCCGGCAGGGAAATCCCGAAGGTTGAAGAGCGTGTGTCAAAGGAAACAGTGGGAATGGATTCAACGGAACGTGCGCGCGCGTGTATGTGTGTTGGCAGGAGTCCGGTTGCAGGGCAGGGCTGGGTGTGGTCGTTCCAAGGCCTCTCGATCAGAATAATTGGACCACAGATTCCGCAAAAGATTACGCCCTCTATCTCAAGGTGGGACCAGATGGACGGACAGATATATTTTAATCAAGTCGGGTTAAGGGATCACTGCGAGGAGGTGAGAAGAATGCTAGCGACGGTGTGGCCTTCGTATTGCTTTCTTTGTCAGTAGCTTAAATAATTGGTAATTATCTCAAAGGCCGTGAGTTTTGTCTGTATAAGGTACATAATGTTAACTAAACAATTGCCAATTTTGCCTTAGTTAATAAACATTATCTGATCGCCTGAAGTACAAACTCATAACTTATACTATGTTAATCTAACCTTTTATTAACTCTAAACCTGGCAAAGCCTTCAACGCTGTCACAAACATTGCTGACTACCGATTCATCGCATTTGCTGCAGTCGTTGCTGAAGACGTTTGCTAGTACAAACCAGTTACATTATAATTGAAACCATGATTTTTTAATTTTGAAAGTTAAAACCGGTGTTTACAAAAACAATAATAACAAAAAATAAATAGATTTTACTAAATTTTGTGTTGTAATTATCCAGTATTAGTTTTGCATTTAAAATGCAATGTTTTAGCTTACTATAAGTCAACGCCCAAAAAAGCCTATTTATAAATAAAAAGTAATGAAATTTTAAGGTAATATTATTCTATACTTTCAGGGCTCTTTCGAAATACTATTTTAAAGTGGTTTTTTCCTATAAATACTGTCCCTTCCAAATAACAATCCATACACGACAATGTAGCAAAATAAATAACCTAACCTAACTTAACAGGACATAACATAACCTAATATAATCTAACCTATAACCTAACCTAACCTAACTTAGCGACTTTTCTTTAAAATGATATTGTTCCTAAGCAAATACAGCATTAACTAACTATGTCCATATCAAAAAAAAACACTACAATAAAAATTATATATATATATATATATATATATATATTACCGAAATTCAAATTATGTTTCTACCTAATCTCCCACTCCAGAAGTATTTTATCCCTGATTAGTTATATTATAGTACCTTAACATAGTTCCTTCACAGGCGACAATAGAGTTATTATGTAGAGTCATATTTCGTTAATTTAAACAAATATAACATCCTAGCCTCCAATAAATCCTATTATTTTAAGATCTCAAATACGTATTTGAAGTATTTCAAAATTTAAATACAAATATGTATTATACACATTTCAAGTACATATTACCTTTCAATTGCAATGAAATAAAAATGTTATTTTTTTAATAATTTCTTCTCAAAATGATTGTTTCCAATGAAATGTACATAAGGGTTTAAATAAAAAGTTTTGTTTGTGGATAAGAGGTTTCATTTGTTGAAATTTAAAAATATTCCAAAGTAGTCATTTTTGTTATTTCATTCCCTATAAACAGTTACAGTATTTTGTTTCATAACGTTCTGAGAATGTTTACTTAATTAATAAATTCACAAATATATTTATTTAATGTCTGTTAATAACGATTAGTTATAATGGCTAATGACAGATCACAGACAATTTTGCATTTATAAGACATCCAACGTTTCGAATTTCTTTCCGAAATTCTTTTTCGAAAGCTCAATTTTAATTAAACAATTAACAACATAACATACTATTTATAAAACACATATCATATATAAAACATAATAAAATCAACAAATTATAAAACTCTTAATAAATATACATTTACAAGTCATGATATTTCATCTGCATATGAATCTTTAGTAAATGATTTTCCATCTGCATATGAATCTTTAATACATGATTTTCCATCTGCATATGAATCTATAGTAATGAAATTATAGTGAAATTTAACATTTTTGTAGGTTTTTTGGTCACTCGAGGTAATGTATTTATATTAGAATGATTGTGCGTTTTAAAAAACTTAAAATGTTAACTCTATTATTAATAGTACATGTGTTATTGTATGTATCTGTGTTTTGTCTGTTTTATTGTGATAGGAAAAATTTGACTTGTAAATGTATATTTATTAAAAGTTTTATAATATGTTTATTTTCATTATATTTTATATATGGTATGTATTTTATAAATCGTATGTTGTTTTATAATTGTTTAATTAAAATTGAGATCTTGAAAAGGAATTTCGGAAAGAAATTCGAAACGTTGAGCGTTTTAAAAAAGCCAAATTGTCTGTGATCTGTCAGTAGCTTATATAAAAACAAATTAAATTCACCTTAAGCGAAATCTCAACATAAATATGGTCGAAATATATTACTTTTATTGGTAACGTATTTTATTTATATTTGCTAATTGTTTACATTATTTTAACTACTAATTTAGTAACAAATTATTAGTTTTATATTGTAATAAATCTGACTAGCATTTCTTCTTTACCGAACAAACACTAAACTTTACTATAAACTTTTTAATTTATCTGATTTTTAAATTTTATTTAATGAAAAACTGCTTCTAGTTTATACCTAACTAGCGCAAATTCAAATTTTACACATAACCTATAAACGAACAGGAAAGCAGCTGTTGTGTGAAATCATGTGTTAATTGAGTCGTGAAAATCAGCTGTTCAAAGAACCTGGAGTTCAAGAGTGTTACGTGTTGTTATCTGTCACCTGAAGAGAGCTTACAACTTCTGTACCACTAAATAACTGCTTGTAGGCGATGCAGACGTTTCCACTGGAAGACCAGGTTTTCCTGCATACAAATAAATTCCAGCGTCACCGTGAATGTATTCACATAATACAAAGACCTTACAGTCAAGACGCATTACTCATATACAAGTGACCTTTGGGCCGCACTTCCCTCGAGGCTATGTAGGTGTTCTGCCAAGGTCGCGATTTGATCTGGTTTAATTTCAACTCAGACAACCGTACTGATCGGCAATTGTTGGCTAGGATCGGCCTGTTACTTGTCACTATAGAATAATTGATAACGTGTTTCCTTTCGCTGCTGACTAATAGAAAGTATATGCGAGTGGTAATAAAGACCAGATCGTGCAAAGGTCAGAAACTCAACGTGTCGAGCGATATTTACGCAACAATTACAAGGTTGAGGGCTTTGTCGTTAAGCTTCCACGTATAGGAAAATGTGTTTTTAATGTCAACAACTTTTTTTATTTCAGAAAAAATCAATTTATGACTCATATTGATTGATATTGATTTTCCAAATTCTAAAAGAGATCTTATAGTATGAAAAAAAGATTCCAAAATCTTCTAAGAAATTATTTGCAGCTTGACAAATTTTAAAAGATTTGCCTTCCTTGTGCATGTAACTTTGTGTGCCAGAATTTAAAATAAGATGCTAACGACCAAAGAAGTAAGATACTGAATGCAATGCACCTTTCCTCATTCTGTATAGATATAGGTTCAATTTATTAATCATGCTAAATATCCCCTTGGTGGTCATATTTAGGAAATTCGTCTCTAACATTGTGGCAGTTAGTGTTACCATATTCGTGATTCTTATTTAACGTTAAAATAATTAATATATCCTGCCTTCTGTTAGTGTTAAATGATAAATAAGTGTCTCCACTCTGAGGGTTAGTGTACCATCCTTGTTTAACATTTTAGTAGTGATATTCAAATAATTAGTGTTTCGTTAAGACGATTCTTAGTAAATTTCAGACAATTCTTGCTTAAAACTCAAATGATTCCTGTTTACATTACATGTAATGGTATTTCATATTCAGACAATTACTGTTACCTTTCAGGCAATTACTGTTAACATTGGAACAACTAATGCTACTTTACAGGCAATTACTGATAACATTGGGACAATTAATGCTACCTTTCAGGCAATTACTGATAACATTGGAACAATTAATGCTACCAAATTAATGCTACCTTTCAGGCAATTACTAATAACATTGGAACAATTAATGCTACCAAATCAATGCTAACCTTCAGGCAATTACTGATAACATTGGAACAATTAACGCTACCATTCAGGCAATTACTGATAACATTGGAACAATTAATGCTATCTTTCAGGCAATTACTGATAACATTGGAACAATTAATGCTACCAAATCAATGATACCTTTCAGACAATTACTGTGAACATTGGAACAATTAATGCTACCTATCAGGCTATTACTGATAACATTGGAACAATTAATGCTACCAAATCAATGCTACCTTTCAGGCAATTACTGATGACATTGGAACATTTAACGCTACCTTTCAGGCAATTACTGATAACATTGGAACAATTAATGCTATCAAATCAATGCTACCATTCAGGCAATTACTGATAGCATTGGAACAATTAACGCTACCTTTCAGGCAATTACTGATAACATTGGAACAATTAATGCTTTATTTCAGGCAATTACTGATAAGATTGGAACAATTAATGCTACCAAATCAATGCTAACATTCAGGCAATTACTGTTAACATTGGAACAATTGATGCTACCAAATTAATGCTACCTTTCAGGCAATCACTGTTAACATTGGAACAATTAATGCTACATTTCAGGCAAATACTGATAACATTGGAACAATTAATGCTACCAAATCAATGCTGCCAAATCAATGCTACCTTTCAGGCAATTACTGATGACATTGGAACAATTAACGCTACCTTTCAGGCAATTACTGATAACATTGGAACAATTAATGCTATCAAATCAATGCTACCATTCAGGCAATTACTGATAACATTGGAACAATTAACGCTACCTTTCAGGCAATTACTGATAACATTGGAACAATTAATGCTATCAAATCAATGCTACCATTCAGGCAATTACTGATAACATTGGAAAAATTAATGCTACCTTTCAGGCAATTACTGATGACATTGGAACAATTAATGCTACCTTTCAGGCAATTACTGATAACATTGGAACAATTAATGCTACCAAATCAATACTTCCTTTCAGGCAATTACTGTTAACATTGGAACAATTAATGCTACATTTCAGGCAATTACTGATAACATTGGAACAATTAATGCTACCAAATCAATGCTGCCAAATCAATGCTACCTTTCAGGCAATTACTGATGACATTGAAACAATTAACGCTACCTTTCAGGCAATTACTGATAACATTGCAACAATTAATGCTATCAAATCAATGCTACCATTCAGGCAATTACTGGTAACATTGGAACAATTAACGCTACCTTTCAGGCAATTACTGATAACATTGGAACAATTAATGCTTTATTTCAGGCAATTACTGATAAGATTGGAACAATTAATGCTACCAAATCAATGCTAACATTCAGGCAATTACTGTTAACATTGGAACAATTAATGCTACCTTTCAGGCTATTACTGATAACATTAGAACAATTAATGCTACCAAATCAATACTACCTTTCAGGCAATTTCTGTTAACATTGGAACAATTAATGCTACATTTCAGGCAATTACTGATAACATTGGAACAATTAATGCTACCAAATCAATGCTGCCAAATCAATGCTACCTTTCAAGCAATTACTGATAACATTGGAACAATTAATGCTATCAAATCAATGCTACCATTCAGGCAATTACTGATAACATTGGAACAATTAACGCTACCTTTCAGGCAATTACTGATAACATTGGAACAATTAACGCTACCTTTCAGGCAATTACTGATAACATTGGAACAATTAATGCTATCAAATCAATGCTACCATTCAGGCAATGACTGATAACAATGGAACAATTAATGCTACCTTTCAGGCAATTACTGATACTATTGGAAAAATTAATGCTACCTTTCAGGCAATTACTGATGACATTGGAACAATTAATGCTACCTTTCAGGCAATTACTGATAACATTGGAACAATTAATGCTACCAAATCAATACTACCTTTCAGGCAATTACTGTTAACATTGGAACAATTAATGATACCTTTCAGGCAATTACTGATAACATTGGAACAATTAATGTAACCAAATCAATACTACCTTTCAGGTAATTACTGTTAACATTGAAACAATTAATGCTACCTTTCAGGCAATTACTGTTAACATTGGAACAATTAATGCTACCTTTCAGGCTATTACTGATAACATTGGAACAATTAATGCTACCAAATTAATACTACCTTTCAGGCAATTACTGTTAACATTGGAACAATTAATGCTACCTTTCAGGCAATTACTGATAACATTCAGTAAATAATGTTTATACTAAGACAATTCTTGGGACTATTCAGATAAATCTTTTTATAATTCGTCTATTAATGTTAGGCACATGGTAACTTTTGTGTAAAACTTAAACCAATAATGTTAACACTTAGGTAAGTAATGCTAACATTCAGACAATTTGTAACTTATTTAACGATAACATTTTGACAATTATTTTTAACAATTAAACAAGTATTATTAGATCGCTAATGTTTGTCTAAGGATAATTAATATTCTAATTCTAAGGTTAACTGTATGTGTGTGAGGTTTCACTTTCAGTGAATTAATTCACTTTCAAACGTCGCTGCCTTTATACCGTAGGCCTACTTATATGGAAAGTTACAACAGTACATAAAACATAAACTTTCAACAATAGCCTCTATGATATTTTTATCATATGTCGGTAACATTATAAAGTTGCCTTCATCAGGGGAAAACATTCACTCATTGGTTGGTGTTCTTAAATACTGTAGGAATGAGGTTGGCCACGTGTTTAAAGAAAGAACATTAATGAATATGAAATAGAGGAATGCCATTAAAATTAACTTTGTCGGAGTAGGATTTGAAGTCATTAACTACTGGATGAAATTGATAAAGGAGAAGTCTGTTGGTTTCAGCCTTGAAGTTACACGCTTCCAGAATTTACGTTGCTCCTTTAAATCTGTTTAGAACAGTGTTTGAGGGTGTCTTAGTAAAACATCTCCTCTCCAAGTTGTGGGATTAGGTTTTTATGGAACGTTGGAAATACTTGTCAGTTTCACACTTAACCTTTCGTTTCACAGTGAATAGAAGCCTAAATATTTTTATTAAATGTCACAGAATCCTTAGAAATAGTTAAATGAAAAACAATTTGCAACGCAGACGCACTTTGTGCAATGTTTCCGATTAAATGATGTAGTGTAGATGAGACTATTTTATTCATACCACTTACATCTAAATTCGTAACGACACCATTCATTAAAATCTCCTTACATTCATATATTAAAATTGGAATCACCTGTTATCGTCGTATCTTCAGCTGTGATGGCGCCCACCTTGAACTATTTTACCACCGACGTGGTATTGTGTGAAGCAATCGGAAGTTGGTGGGAGCTGTTGACGCCTTCCTGTTTGGCAGGATTTCAATTCTAAAACTTCCATGACTTTGATCTACTTTACCATTGCAGCGCATTATATGTTAAATAATTTTTAAAACTATTACAATAAGAACACTCTTTTCAATGAACATATATGTATTATATGCTGTAAACAGATGATTTTAGAGGAAGTATAGAATGCTTGTTGCGTTCGCCGGTACCGTAGTCATGGTTACCACACAATATCAGAAATAATGCTCTATGATAAAAATTAATGAAAAGAATAAAATAAACAAACAAACGGTATAGAACCTTGCTTCACAAATGGACAATGCGAAAGGAAAGCGAAAAAGAAACTACAACACAATGCAAGCGACAAAAAAGCTTATACATAGTAAAAAACAAAAAACAATAGTCCAACACTATACACAGAAAGGAAAATGGAAAACTCCAAGGATATTCGCTTGGAGTTTAATATAGTTATTCTGACATATGTATATACATATTTATATTAGTTGTAAATAATAAAATAAAAAGAAACTAAAATAAAATTGTTCTCAAATTGTTGAATCAAGTAGGAATTGACTTGGATTTTTTTTACATTAGTTCTTTGATTCAAAAGAACTCTGATAGGAAACGTAATTACGAAGTTCAACGAAATATTTTGAAAGATAAGTTAGTGACTAGCCACTCTAATTATTATGGCTAATTTTTAATGAGAATTTGATTGCTTCGTTGTCAAAACTGCCTCTAGGTTGTTGTTTGGTTTACTGAGATGTAAACAACCCTGCGTGAACCAAAATCTCCAGACATGCATAAAGTGGTTGAGTGCTATTTAGCCAAGTGCTATTTCGCCAAACAACAAAATTCCTAGAAAACAGTGCCATTTCGACAAGCTCGGTTTTACAAATTACCATAAACGTTAATGAGTGCTATCTCGTCCAGAAGAAATTTTGACGAGGGTTGAGGCGGTTCAGGTAACTTCTTTAATTTATAGATAGAAAGTATTTCGTGTAAATAAGTAACCATTTTTAAATACTTCCACAAGTGTTTAATTTTAACAGTGTTTTCGCTTTATTCAGGCATCATAAGTTGATGATAATCATCAGTAAACTAACTAAGGTGAAAGCGCTTTTAAATTTAAAAAGTGTTATTTATTTAGAAGTTCAGGTAGTCGAAGGTAAATGACCCCCATGCTTACGTGCAGAATCATATGCTGTGGGGTCAGAGTCCGTTATTTCACCCTATTCTTGTTAATTGTTCGTGTAGGCACGAAATATTTTTTTTTTAACTAGTATTTATAAACATAAATGAGAATCATATAATAATCTAAATAAAATCTGCTTGTTTTTCTTGTTAATCTCTTACAAACACCGGACTGTCACCACATTTTCCAAGCAGTTGGGGAAGTATACATAAAATTACGATTTATAGTTTATTTATTTATTGTTTATTTTTAATAAAAATCAATGTATGTCTGTCCAGTGGCGTAACTAATTTTTCTGCCCCCCCCCCCCGATTTTCGGCTCCCCTACGTGTAAAATGGATATTACTGTATATTAGAGCTAAAGATAAATAACGTCAGTCTAGTAGTGTTACATTTTAGTGATTTGAACTATTTTTAGTGTTAAGGTTCTTGTTTAGGCTATGTTTTTTGGTAAAATTTAACCACGTCAATGTAGTGTAAAACTTCTATAAGCTAAATGTGTTAAAAGTAAAATATTTTCATAATACAGAGTTCAGCTCCGTAAAAGGCCCTTAGCACACGGGTCGATTTAAGACGGGTATCTGGGTTCGCGCGACATGCTCTTCATGTAGGACTTACAAGGGACTGCCAAGTACACGGGCCGATTCTCCGCTCAATTTTGTTTGAGATTCCAACTAAGATGATTTCTTTCTTCATTACAGTACTTAGAAATTAGTATATCCTTTTGTTTATTTCACTATATTTATTTCAGGCAGGATACAACTGTTTCGATCTGCGTAAGTTTTTGTTATCAATGAAAAACAAAAAAAATCCACTATATAAAATTTAAAAATATTAATAACAATGAAGCTTTATCTAAAAAAACAGCAATTTATCTTTTTGCGAAAATATCAAAACAAGGTAGAATGTAGCGTAAAAATTAACCAAATTCAAATACCAGTTTCTAAAATTCAAGTACACTCCTTACAGGTTGTTATAATCATGTATGTACAGTATTGAATTAAAATTAGCCTGTATAGTTAATATTAGGGATGGGCCGATTCCTAAAATTTTCGATTCCGATTCCGATTCTAAAATTTTCCTTTCGATTCTCGATTCTTTAGTCGATTCTCGATTCTTTCAAGTTATAATAGCTTACATTCTGGTTCTCTAATAATTAATTTAGTTAACATATTGGTCATATGGCAAAACCTTTAGAAAAGTTCTGTTTTAATGTAATATGCTACACAAAACCTTCAACCGTGAGAGTGATATCTGTCTATAGTATAATTTATTAAGGTTAAGATTCGGAGGAATAATACAGTGTTTCTGTTATCCGTCTATTCGCTCAACCGTCATGGCCACGGTTCCGACGGTGACGGTTAATTGAGTTTTTACTGTACTTTTTTGTGTTTTGTTCTGACATTTAGTGATAGAGAGAGAGAGAGAGACGAGCGATGTCAAACGACCAGAAATGGTTACTATCTTGATTGCTGTTGCTTCATAAATAATAATATTTTCGTTTACTTTAATCATTTAATTCATTCAAATCAACTAATACATAAATGAGACATAGTTTGTAATTAATTATTTTTCCACACAAATATAATAAACTTTTGGTAATAAATTTTGTTTGGTAATAAATTACTCCACACGCATATTTTATACAAAATACACACGCACAATAGTTAACAAAATAGGAATCGGAATCGACACTTTTATCAATGAAGAATCGAGTATCGACGATTCCTCGATACCACCTAGAATCGACGATTCCTGGAATCGAGAATCGGAATCGGCCCACCCCTAGTTAATATTTTAGTAAAATAAAATTACTAAGAGAGATAACATAGGCCTAATGATATAGTCTACAGTAGTCTCGAAAACTCGACATAATGTGGACTTTACGGGTGTCGAGTATGAAGAATGTCGATTTTGACAGAATTCAAGTTTAAAATTGATTAAATAATCTAAACATAATACACAATTATTCTGTTTAGTCTACTGAAAAATTGTACAGTACAAAAATCAATCTATATAAATAAATTTTATACATAGAAAAGTTTCACAGCGGTTATTGTTTTAAAAATGTCTTTTTTATAACGTTTTGAAGCATACAACGTAGGCAGCTTTGGATGTATCTTAATTTTGCTATCACCTGATTTGTGAAAATATTTTTATTTATTCTCACTATGTTGTTTACATTATAAGTATTTAATTGTAAAATTTATTTGACTGGCAAACGAGCCACATCCACTATTACAAACATCAACAAATTAGATAACATTCTACCCATTTATAAAAACGCGTTGGAACGCATTGAATTCAAACAGCTATTGTAGACCTGTCAAACTGTCAAGTATAGGTTTTTGCCGAAATAGCACTAGTGGGCAGGTAAAGAGTTGCCTCTTTTAGTGAAACTGCCAACTACCTGCCCTTTTCGTGGAAATTCGGCGAGATAGCACCTTTGCCGAAATGGCACTACACGCTTAAAGTGTTTCAAGTCTTTCTATACGGACCTAAAATGAAAACAAATTATGGCCTGAATGTGTGAAGGGACGAAAATGTGCTTGAATGAACTTCCGGAATTATTTCTTATCAATTGGTTTATAGATCTGTAAACGTATTTAATTCACGAAGGCACACGTTGTTAGCGTTATAGACCTACACGCAACACAATAGGCCTATTTTAAAAACATACATTTTAGAAAATAATCAAACCTTTTTTGTTTAGAGTTTCAGACTTGTACATTTTAGAATTAATAAATCCATTTTAGAACGGACGAACTAATTGTGTGACGATGTATTTTTTATAAATAAACGCACATTTTAAAGTGGGCACGTTTACCTGTATATGCTACGCCTGTCAAGTCGGCGGAACCCGTCCCAAACAAGGTCGTCATCTGGTATTAGACGAAGATGCTTCGTGTGACCTACTTTATGTCGTGCGTGACGTCACATGACCTTGAAGATGAGAGACGGACGGAGAAAGTAAGAGTGGGAACGAGTCCGCAAATTATCGTATCGTTTCTGGTTAACGCACTGTTACACTGTAAATAATCGTCGGAGAGTATCGTACTACCTGTCTCAAAAACATCTTGAGGAATTAATTTTTTCCTTTTATTTCAGTTTCATCACCCATACCTAATTCTAAAATAAGAAAGAAGAATAATTTTAAAACTATTAAATTTATTATCATGTTGAACTGAACTTATTTAAATTAACGACTATTATAGACAAAAAATTTTTAAAACATTGACTACTTTTTCGGTTTGTCTAGTTTTGTGTATAAAAAGGATTTTTTCAACCCTTGAAATAAGTAGATCAGCCGTCTAACAATGTTCCGATTCTCTTTATAATCGGATAAATAAATAAATAAAAAAATTTGTGTCCATGACGGATAATATACAAATAAAAAAATTTGTCTTTTAACTGAGAAACTCTTCTAAAATATGATTCAGTGGGACCTGATCCCTGTTCACAGCAAATCCAAGATGAATTAATATTATAACCAATATATTACAAAAGTATTAAAAATAAATAATAACAATAAATATTACTGTTTATTACCTAATACACTTTCATCAATTTAGACTTGTTCAAAAGTTTTCAACAATCTTAATCAACAGATAAGGGGAAATTATATTACATTATGTAAATACAATATTCATTATAGGCCTAATATTGGGGGTGTTTATATTTACAAAAGAAATCCTACGAATATTTGTGTTCTGTAAAACTGGCCCAGGACGACGCAACTTATCAAATATAAGCACATATTTCAATCATACACATCTTCAATAACTTTGGGCTGACAACACGGTAAAACTAAATTGTCATTTAGAAATATTTAAAATCAGCTTGTAAAACTCACCCATTTGTTTTATTTTATTTTTAAATTCTGCGATTATATCAGTGAAACATGTTTTTCAAAATATTTCTGGCCAAGATAGTTTAAGCTGTACAAGGAAAGGTTACGTTAGGCTAAGTGCTCGCAACGAGGAGGTCAGGTTAGGTTAGATTAAGTTGTACCAGGTTAGGTTAGGATAAGTTGTTGCCATTTCACACTTCGCACTTATAACTACACAAGAAGCAACATGAAAGTTAGAACAGTAATAAGGGCGAAGAAGAAAAATCTGGGAGGAAACTCTAAAGTCGGTTTCCTACCGATCATTTACCTTGATGGGACGTCAGTCCCGTGGATATGGGCAGTGAAGCACGGAAACCGGTAAGGCTGTTACATAAACTTTAGACGCGTCTTCTACAGGTTTTTATATGGGCTTAGTTTTTTTATAATCTAGTGCCTTAAAACCAAATAAGTACAGTTGGTGCATTTGTGTAGGCATGTAAGTAGTGAGTAAGTAGACTTAACATTTTGCCCTTCTTTGTGTAACATTGGGGTTAATCTCTGAAAATTATCTTTTGAAATTAAGATCAATTGCAAGATTCTACATAACAAGGTCGAGACATTCAGCAAGGGTATAACTACAAGTAGATTAGAAACTACAGCATAACCCCTCTAATTCGTCATGTTCGGGACCGAGTGATGACGAATTAGAGAAAAACACGAATTAACATGTAATTATGGGTAAACATAGCACATAAATGCCTAAATAAGTATGTAATTTAATTATTGTTGTGTTAACGTTATTTATGACGGCCAAAAACCTCAACAACGCTATAAAAACACTAGAAGTCTGCAGTATAGTTCGTAATTACAAACACAGTAGGCCTACGTTACTCTATTTTCATAAAAGACCAATAAAACATATTGCAGTACCTTATAAGAACAATAACACTGCAAGAAAAAATACGGTGTAACTAAATAAACAATTCTATTTACGTTTTAGATTTTTAAAATGTCCGATATCTTTTTGTACTAAAGAATTCTTTTCTGATGGCGCCTTTCCTACGTGACAGTGCAGACAGTGTCTCTTATTTCTGTGGCAAATGTGGTGACGAATTAGAGAGGTTCTACTGTATTTCTATTCACAAGCAACAAACATATAAAATATTTTAAATCTGAGAAATATGGATATTTGTAAAGACTTTAATGTCATACGTGTTTCAACAGATAAGCTATTATCATGGATTGGCTGACGTCACTCACTTAGCTAGTGAGAACTATTCACAACGGTAAAAAGCAAAATAGTCATTTCAAAGTCTCACCACAAATTAGTTTTTAATAAAACAAACACACTAGTTTGTTTGTTTGTCTGTTCATATCACAGAATAGTTTCGGTGACGATGTGGCCTTCATCAGTGCTTGCCTACTACTTAGCTGTTGAAACATATACTATATTAAGGTCATTTCTTAATGTACATTTGTGAGGTTTGAGTTGTTTTTCATGCTTACCGCTTAGGTACTTTTCGCAAGCATAACCCAAAATGTTTTATTCTTGTTCAGTATTCAGATGACATTTATGAGCGAAGAGCTGCAACACATTATAGTTCAGAGTTTAATAAATCGATTCTGTATTAAATTATATTTTAATTTAATGTTTAATTTATTAAATTGTAGCTACTTATACTAAAGCCTTAACAATGACTAATTTTATCATATTTGGAAAACAAAAACACGACTTATTCTGGTAGATAATAGTTTTAGTTAAATTATAATAAAATTTCGTTAAGCACATTCAGTTTTCTCCTGAAAGTTGTTTTGTATTTTAGTTTTGAACATTTTGTTTACCGAGTATTTGATCTTGATGAACGAGGCCATCAGATCCATTTCATCCAGCTGTTGAACAAACAGCTGATTGTATCACTTGTAACGTCCCTCTCTTTTGACAACGTTAAACCGGTTCTGGACAAGTCGAATTTTGATGTGGCGCGATCATGGAGGGACTACAGTAAAATTCAGTTTAAAAATTTCGTTCAATTTTATGAAACTCTGCTTCTTTCTTCTCGGAGGTCCGCTTGAGTGATATGTTTATGATTGTCCCATACAGGTTGATTTATCTATGCTTCTTAAATATTTTTCTAAGGTTTTGTATAAAGTTTCTTCTAAGGAGACATTTTCATTTTTATACCTGTCATATCTCTCCTTCCTCGTGTTTTTATGGGGAAAGTAATTGAGGAATATTCAAAAGAATTATATAGCATTAAAAGTAAAACCAGTTGAAAATTTTAAATATACGTTCAAAATTTCCATCTAGAAAATGTTATAAATTTAACAAGTTATATAAACAAAACAATGTTTAAAGTCAATTCCTACTTAGGTCAATAAAGAAAATTTCATTTTAGTTTTTTTTTTAAATAATTACAATTAATATAAATAGTAACATAACCTATGCTTTAAAACAACTGTTCTACCACATAACCTATAGCATAAAATCAGCTGTTTTATGAAATCATATGTTATAACTTATTTCCAGCCAAATGGGACGAAATAACTATATTGCATATCTTGCCCCTTTTGTGAAACGTTTTTCTCTCATATAAAACCAAAACTAATTCCTTAAACTTATAATTGAATTAATATTTGAGAAACCCGTTAATATTAATTCAAATGTACTACAAGTTTTAAAAAATGTATTTAAATTTGAGTGGTGAATAAAATGTATTTTATTAAAGAGTGAAAATTTTAATTTAAAGATTGAAAAAATGTATATATAACATTATATATATATATATATATATATATATATATATATATATATATATAACAGAGTTATATATAACAGAGAGTGTGAGCTGATAGAAGGAAATGGAAAATAAAATTAAAATTATATTATTTTCAAAAATTCAAGGCATTTTAACGAAAGGTATACTTCGAGAACATACTTCATAATATTCGATACGAGTTCCTGCTTGTTTTAGCGTTATCTTTAATCGCTCAGGTGTCTAAACGAGGAGCTTCACAAGATAATCATGTGAACTGATCTTCTTATGTTAGGTTCTTCGAGTTAAAAAAGAATTTATATCTCTTAAGAAAAATTTTTATCGGGAGCAGAGTTGTTTATTTTACTAGGGTAGACACCTTTCAGTTACCCCGATACTGCGCAGGCCTAAGTGGGCCTGCGACCCTGCTCCGACGATTTCATGATTCCCTGCAATCCCAGTACCAGATTATTATTATTTAATTACTATCAGAGTACCGTCCTTTATACGGGTGTGACGTATATTTGTATTAATTTAATTTGTATTTGTATTTGGGGTGATTTTAAATTAAATCCCAATAAATATATCAAACTATTGTTTATAAACTTACCGATTATTGACTTGAAAAATCAAGATAGGAAAAGCTTCTGCTTGTAACATTACATTTGTAGTGTATAACTAACCTTGAAAGTTGAGTAACAACAAACATTTACTATCACTTGTTTAATTGTGTTTAAAAGTGACATTTACAGGTGACTACAAATAAATCTACTATCAGCTGATTAAGCCAAGTATATAATGGAGTATAGATACTTGAGTGTTGTGGGGGCCTTCAAGGTCAATGGGGCGGTGTCCTGATGGAATTTCTAAATAATAATAAGCTAATGTGTTAACCAGAGACCATAAGAATGTCCATGTAAAATTTCAGATGAATGGGTCCAGTAGTTTTTACGTGATTGAGTAAAACATACACACTCACTCACACACATACACACACACACACACACACACACACACACAAACACACACACACAAACACACACACACACACACACACACACAGATACCACTAGATTTTTATATAATAGGATAGATTAATTAAAAGTTTAAAAGTCAAGCTCAAATTTTGGTTTTGGAGTTGACATTCGTTAGTATCTAGGCCCTAAATATGAAATAAATAATGATGTTCGGACGGAAATTTTATCTTTTCATTAACATCTACATTTTATTCCAGTGAACTATCTCATCTTGTTTCGTGCTGTATGAGCATCCTCAGGTCACACAGTCCTCAGTAAGACATGACGGTATATATGGTCATTGTTAACAATAAAACCAACACATAACACTAAAATTAAAAAAAAAAAACACACAAAAATACGAAGTTGAGACTGAAACGTACATTTTTTTTTATTACAGTATCTAAGCCTCCTGACTTATTGGCAAAATGAATACATTAATAATGTTCCTAACCATTTAAATTATTTTCAACACTTAGTAAAATATATTCCTAGGTTTGGGCACTTTTAAAGAAACTCGAAAGATATAAAAGTTTTTTACAATGTAAGTAATTTAATTACGTTTCAATCACACTGGGGTTAAAAACCCCAAAATTCTCTTCAGACATCTAAAATATGAGAATATAAGGTCCTAATAAATAACAATCTAAGTTTTAAATGTAAAACTAACCTCAAAATTCAAGTAAGTAACAGTGGCTACATAAACCTAGCATTGTTATAATCATAAAAATGCTAATGAAAATTGTTGAGTAAAAAGAAAACATATTTCAATACTAATTACAATATAGGCCAACAAATAAATACATAAATTTAAACAAAAACGCATTAGTAAGACATATTCTACACAAAATTGTTTTAAATTAAAATTCTTTATTCCTAACTGAAGTTCGTTAGAACTTCTCTAATTCGTCACTCTTTAATTCGTCACCCTCTTTAATTCGTCACAATAACAACAAACATCGACTGCGTTGTTACGTAGTATAGGTGCCATCAAATAAGGTCAGACATGAGTCATTCGATTACTGAGAAAATCTCTCAACACATTTGCCCAGAAAATAAAGTGACTTATAGGGAAGTAGACGAAATGCTAAAGAAATGCATGTAGGAGAGACGAAAAGAAGCAGAACTGACGAAATTGATAATAAATTTATTAAGACAATATCGGCAGCTTCCAATACAAGAAGAAAACAATTATTTAGTACAAAATAAAATGACAGCTATTTTTATAAATTATTACTTAAATATATTTATTTAAATTAAAACTTAAATATATTTATTTAATATACTGTATTTTTTTGCTAGTGTTATTGTTCTTATAAGGAACTGCAACATGTTTTCTTAATGTCTTTTATGAAAATAGAGTAACATACTGTGTTTGTAATTACGAACTGTACTGCAGGCTACTAGTGTTTTTATAATGTTCTGTTATAGTGTTGTTGGGTTTTTCAACCGTCATAAATTATGTAACAACAAATGTAATTACATTCAACCTATTTACGTGTTAAGTGCTATGTTTACCCACAATTACATAATTCGTCTTTTTCTCGACTACGTCACCCCCTTGGTCCCGAATGTGACGAGTTAGAGAGGTTCTACTGTAGTTGCATCCGCAACTGCTTCGCGTAGTGCCCGGCAGTGTTTAGAACCATTACGAGTCCATACGGCTTCTACTTAATAAAGGTTGAGAAGCATGACCGTTACGTACAAGCCACGCAATACCGTATGAAGGTCAGGTCTGTTGAAGTTGATTGATAACATCGTGTCGCCTACACGAGGTCGGTTTATGACGTTGGACAAAGGATTAAGCCAGGTGGAATGCGACCATAGGTACTGCTCCACTTTCGGCCACACCTAACCTTTCCTACCAACCACCATTAATAATCTATTCAATTAATCCAGAGGTCAAACAGTCCTTTATTCGTTGGAACTATATATAAACAGGCGTGTATGCGGAAGAAAGAAAATGCAATTTTGACCTTTTACGTGTTTCTCTGGTAATGGTTGATTCTGGAATAATTCACAAACTATTGTCTTTGTATTAGTGTATTTAATATTTTATAGTAAAAACTAAATGAATTTATTCATAAACTCTTATTTTTCTTATCACTAACATAATTATAAATAGACATTCAAAAAATTTCTAAAAACCTCAAATTATTTTGTTTGTCATAGTCTAACATTGAATAGTAGTGCCCTGTAGCAGCTTTACCCGCGCTCGTTTAAAATTGTCCCTTTATAAGTTAATATAATAAATGTAAACTAGTAATTGGTAATGATTATGGACGAGTTGTTTTCTCGTAAGAAGTTATACTAATTATAGAACAGGCATAGTCTCTGAAATTATACTTTCTCTGTGCATTTCTTATGGGACTTGTATAATTTCCATGGAAATTTGCAATTTTCAGCCTTTAAAATCAACATTTTGCTAAACCTTTTCTTAGTGTGTGTCCACGTTATTAACGAAATATATTCTGAAAATTTTAAGTTTCTATTTTTATAGTTCGACTCTACGATGATTCTCAATCAGTTTTATATATATATAGTGTTCATATTTCTTAAGAAGTTATTTTACTTTGGTTTTATTTCTTTTGTTTTTGTGATGCACTTTAATTATTATGAGTTTGTAGTTAAAGGAATTTATCAACATTTATTAATCCAAACAATTTCAAAAATTAATTTTGGTTAGTTCTTTGAACATGAATCAGACGTATTTTACCCTTACACATTTGTGGTACTATTATAAAAATAGCTTAGACTATTAATATTAAACTCTTTGATATCAATTACTAATGTAAATTTCTAATAAACAGTTTGATTTCAGTTTATAATATTGATCATATAGTATTGCAAATAATATACTATCTTATGCAAACATAATATGAAGCATAGAACATTACACTGATTCTTCATGCTTGTCTCTCTTTAAATTGCATAATCTCTTGGGCCAAAACTGGGTAAACGTAATAGCAATGAAAAACAGAGATGCCCTCGTCCATAAACAAGAATTAAGGCATGAGATGTAATTTCACCATTATTATTTCAATGTATATTTTCAATTTCCTTTTAAATTTTAAAATTTATTTTTAAAAGTAGGGATATAGTAAAAGTTCTTTTTTTTATCTAAGCACCTCTTTTAATCTTCTTTTTAAATTCCTCTTATTAGCTCACACTATAAAGATATATATATATATATATATATATATATATATATATATATATATATATATATATAGAACAAAAGTCAAAATACAAATACAAGAATTATATTTGAATTTACAATTCAAATATTGAATTGTAAATTCAAATATAATTCTTGTATTTGTATTTTGACTTTTGTTCTTTATTAATACACAAGAAAACATATTGCGATATATATATATATATATATATATATATATATATATATATATATCTTGTACAAATTTTCAATATTTAATAAAATACGTTTTTATTCGTCCAACCAAGTTCAAATATATTTTTTTCAATTTATTGTAGTTGACAATTATTCATGTTGATACAGTTTTTTTTTCAAATATTTATCCAATAATTCAATAATAAAATTTGTGGGGACCAGCCGGATTCGAACTGAGAATCTTCATGTTCCAGGTCTAGCGCGCTTTGGCACTGCGCATATTTTCCAACCCCTAGTAATATATTTCTCAAAGATGTACATGAATTTTTCCCTCCATCTCGTTGTCGTTGTACACCTCTATTGTACAACATTATACTGTTGCCATGGTCACCACACAATTTCATAAATAGTGCTCTAGGGTAACTAAAATACAATTTTTTTTTTGTTAAACTCAGTATGAATTTACATCAATTTTTTTTATATTACTTGTCCGTGAACAGGTCTGTAGCCTGTCCATAATTTTAGTATATTTTACAGTGCCAAGGACTATTTTGTCCCTTCAACCTACTTTTTTCACACCTGATAATCTTTCTCCCATAAGCAAGTATAACAAATAAACATATGCTCACGACCCTGATATAGAAGATCCCTGCTCTCATGACGCTATAATCCTTATCTGTCTTCAAGTCCTTACTTTGTTGTTACTGTATTCACAATGCTTTAGTACCCTACAATAACAGACGCACTGATTGCCTTTAAAATACAGTCACTGGATATGCCGGACTTACGATAAATCAACACATTGTTAATTAAAGCGATTAAGTGAGAAAAGGTGGGAAATTTATCCTCGGTGTTTGGCAGCAGTGTTTTTAATTAAACACAGTAATTAATATAAGGTCCTAATAAAGACATTTAAAACCATGCAAATAATCACTTCCTGTTTACATAAAATAAATGAAAACGTATAAAAGGTAAAGACCGTCTTGTTAACATTCAGTACTTATATTAACTATTAACAATTCTGGGGTTTCCTTGCATATTTTCAATTAACAGACAGACAGGAAGTTGTAACTGAGGCCAGTTGTAATTATCAAATAATACCTCATTAATAAAGTTACGTAAATAAGAACCCTATGTACGTTTCTATTATTAAGTCATCATTATCAGACGATATAAAGCCTTAATAAAGACGCAGGACGTTTCAGACTATGCAAATAATCACTTACTTCCTGTTTACGTAAAATAAATAAAAATTTATAAGGAAAAGACCGTCTTGTCAGCAGTTAGGGATTATATTAACTATTAACAACACTGGGTTTTCCTTACATATTTTCAATTACCAGAGACAGACAGGAAGTTGTCACAGATTACATCTAAGATATTAATCCAATCCTACTTTATTAATAAAATTACGTAGATAAAACCCCAATGTGCTTTTCGATTACTAAGTCATCATTATCAGGGGATATAACTACATTGAAACAGCTGGAAGAAAACTAGTTTAAAAAAGTTAGTTTTGTAAGCTTATTGTAATATAACCTCTGATGATGACGACTTCGTGAAGAAAGTGTGAAAGGTTTTAATCCTTCGATGAATCAAGTTCTGAGTTGACAATGGAACACGTCTGCCGAAACGGCCGACCTCGCAAACAAAGAAGTAAGTGCTACTATAGACAAGTGTAACAAATCGATATATTTTTATTTAATGTCTGTTAATAACTATTATTTTTTATATATGCTAATGACAGATGACAGACACTTAATTCATGTTTTTTAACACTCAACGTTTCGAAGTTTGACTTGTAAATGAGAATATTTGTAAAGAGTTTTGTATTGTTGGATTTTATTATGTTTAATGTAATGTTACGAATTTTATACATTGTAAGCTATGTTATATATTGGTTTAATAAAAATGAACTCTTGAAAAGGAATTTCGGAAAGATATCGAAACGTTGAATTAATTGTCTGTGATCTGTCATTACCCTATATAAACAATCGATTTATATTAAAGTGTTTTAATCCTTGTTATATCCTTCTTAGGCGATATTGATCATATCGATTGTGAAACAATAAAGTTAATAATAAAATGGCGATATTATTGCAAAATAAACTTGCACAACGTTTTGCAAAAACTGTTATATCCTCCGCTTGTCGATATCCCTTGATATTGAAGGCTAAAAAGGGGCGTACAAAGTGACTACGAGGCTAAAGTACAAATCTAAGTGGAAACAACCCTAACGAATAACAAATGATGACTACTCTAGTCAAAACTAAGAGCTACATTTATTTAATAAAAATCCTTTATCGGCCGAGCTGTAATCCTCAATAATCCATCTGATGTCAATAACCAAATATAATTTAAAGAGTTTAACTTTCTTATAGAAAAAGTATCACCAAAAATGTTAATCTGTTTTAATTGAATATTTTTTAAAATTTTTTTAAAGGTATTTAGTCAGTACGGCTGAGGATAACAAGAGTGGGTTGTGGATAAAGGTAAAACTAAGGTAAAGACATACATAACTTTAACAGTTAATACAGAGGGGATATAACATTACGAGCACAGGGTCGCGATTCTAATATAGACTCACTCTTTATCGGAACGATAAATAGTTCTTGTGAAAAAAGAACGAGGGTAGGTTGAATTTAAGATAATAGCCTACCTGGGATCGAGTGGGGCAGTATTGCTTACTGAAGTGGATTTATCTCAACCGGTGAGCATCATCTATTACAAGTTTTTTTTGTTAGAATCTTATTTAGTATTACTTTTTACCAATATTAGTAATAAACGAAGTGTACAAATGTTGACGTGAGACTTCATTCTGAGGTATAAACAACAAAGGATTTTATATGAAATCAGTACCTAGTTAAAATGTGTAACAAGAACAAAACTGTTGCGTTCTTTGTAGTTTTTATTTTAGTTCTTATTTTCTTTCTAGTTCTTATGACTTGGTATTTTTTGTTACTTCTTATACCTCGTTGTTTTTTCCTAGTCTTATGACTTTTTATTTTTTCTAGTTCTTATAAGTTGGAATTTTATCTAGTTCTTATAACTTCATATTTCTGTCTAGTTCTTATAACTTGGTATTTTTTTGTTACTCCTTATAACTCGGTGTTTTTTTCTAGTTATTGTAACTTAATATTTCTTAGTTCTTATAATTTGATATTTTTAAAAATTTTTATAACTTGGTGTTTTTAGTTCTTGTAACATGGTATTTTTTGCTACTTTTTATAACTCGGTATTTTTTTTACTCGTTGTTACTTGGGGTTTTTATAGTTCTTATAAATTATTTTTTTATTAGTTCTTATAACTCAGTGTTTTTTCTAGTTCTTATAACTTGGTATTTTTAATTATAACTTGGTTTTCTTGTTCTTATAACATGGTTTTTACGTCCTATAATTCGGTGTTTTTTCTAGTTCTTTTAACTTGGTATTTTTGTTTTGATTTGCACTTCAAACATAATTAACCAATGCACGTGCACAAAGAGAGCACACCGCTAATGCGCAGAGCTTAACGTATGCAGGAATTCCTACAACACACAGCACCAACGCAAGTAAACATGCTAAGCAACGGGCCTTGGAACTGTTTACCGATAAAGTGGTGTGAATCGATTAATAAGTCACCGCGTGTAGGATTTCCTTGAAAAGAGTGCATTAGTTCTGTTAGACTATTGCGCCACCGGGATACATTCAAGACGCAAATATCTAGTAGGATCCATGCGTTAGGAATGTTCAGAGAGATTCATCAGCCCTCTTTAAAATCTCATCTGGAAAGATCTTCTCACTGTTATTTCAAACTACTCAACACAGTTCCTGTACTAAGAGTGATTTCACGACGATCGTAGCTTTGCCTTGTTTATATAATACATTTCAAACTACTCAACACAGTTCCTGTACTAAGAGCGATTTCACGACGATCGTAGCTTTGCCTTCTTTATGTAATACATTTCAAACTACTCAACACAGTTCCTGTACTAAGAGTGATTTCACGACGATCGTAGCTTTGCCCTGTTTATATAATACATTTCAAACTACACAACACAGTTCCTGTACTAAGAGCGATTTCACGACGATCGTAGCTTTGCCTTCTTTATGTAATACATTTCAAACTACACAACACAGTTCCTGTACTAAGAGTGATTTCACGACGATCGTAGCTTTGCCTTGTTTATATAATACATTTCAAACTACACAACACAGTTCCTGTACTAAGAGCGATTTCACGACGATCGTAGCTTTGCCTTCTTTATGTAATACATTTCAAACTACACAACACAGTTCCTGTACTAAGAGTGATTTCACGACGATCGTAGCTTTGCCTTCTTTATGTAATACATTTCAAACTACACAACACAGTTCCTGTACTAAGAGCGATTTCACGACGATCGTAGCTTTGCCTTCATTATGTAATACATTTCAAACTACACAACACAGTTCCTGTACTAAGAGTGATTTCACGACGATCGTAGCTTTGCCTTCTTTATATAATACATTTCAAACTACTCAACACAGTTCCTGTACTAAGAGCGATTTCACGACGATCGTAGCTTTGCCTTGTTTATATAATACATTTCAAACTACTCAACACAGTTCCTGTACTAAGAGCGATTTCACGACGATCGTAGCTTTGCCTTGTTTATGTAATACATTTCAAACTACACAACACAGTTCCTGTACTAAGAGTGATTTCACGACGATCGTAGCTTTGCCTTCTTTATATAATACATTTCAAACTACTCAACACAGTTCCTGTACTAAGAGCGATTTCACGACGATCGTAGCTTTGCCTTGTTTATGTAATACATTTCAAACTACACAACACAGTTCCTGTACTAAAAGTGATTTCACGACGATCGTAGCTTTGCCTTGTTTATGTAATACATTTCAAACTACTCAACACAGTTCCTGTACTAAGAGTGATTTCACGACGATCGTAGCTTTGCCTTGTTTATATAATACATTTCAAACTACTCAACACAGTTCCTGTACTAAGAGTGATTTCACGACGATCGTAGCTTTGCCTTCTTTATGTAATACATTTCAAACTACTCAACACAGTTCCTGTACTAAGAGTGATTTCACGACGATCGTAGCTTTGCCTTCTTTATGTAATACATTTCAAACTACTCAACACAGTTCCTGTACTAAGAGTGATTTCACGACGATCGTAGCTTTGCCTTGTTTATATAATACATTTCAAACTACTCAACACAGTTCCTGTACTAAGAGTGATTTCACGACGATCGTAGCTTTGCCTTCTTTATGTAATACATTTCAAACTACTCAACACAGTTCCTGTACTAAGAGTGATTTCACGACGATCGTAGCTTTGCCTTCTTTATGTAATACATTTCAAACTACTCAACACAGTTCCTGTACTAAGAGTGATTTCACGACGATCGTAGCTTTGCCTTCTTTATGTAATACATTTCAAACTACTCAACACAGTTCCTGTACTAAGAGCGATTTCACGACGATCGTAGCTTTGCCTTCTTTATGTAATACATTTCAAAGACGTTCATTTCAAAACACAATCTGTATAATACATAATGTATACAACAAAATGAACTGTAAACTTCAAAAACTGTTTGATTACATAGACATAGTAAACACATTTATACTACAACTGTAGTATAGAGTGCACAAAGCGAAAAATACATAAAGTGTGAAGTATAAGACACTGTAGATTACCACAACTATATAAAATGCATAAACTACATACTTACACAAAGTGGGGGCTAACCTAAGGTGACCATTCGTCCCGCCGAGTAGGTTAGTGTCCCGCTGTCCTCAGATTTACTCGGGGGACGCTATTATGTCCCGCTTTGGCAGGATAAAGATAAACAAATAAACGTCGCGCTTTAAATATTATTTAATATTATATCCCAAAATAAAATGTTCTTTACTGACTCTTTCACAATATAAAAGCAACAAGGACATTGCATACACTTAAACGTATTGTTTATTTGGTTGCTTGTAAATTATACCTGCATCGGGGAATTTTGTAGTTTTGGATTGGCAATGCTGCTAATTAACTAATCTGTAATCTCAGATTAAATCAAGTCAATTTAAATTTGATGTCTAAGTTGGATTCGCACTGTATGACTACTCGTACATGTTTGAAATCTACCACTCAACTGTTGGACTCAAACATAGTCATTCACTTCAAATCCAAGCTAAACATATGAATTTTTTTAAAATTAAAAATAATGATTTAATATTTGGAAAAAACTGTACTAACATCAAGATGTATGTTTTCTGGTTTGGTAATTAAAATAACTGAGTATATAGAAATACAAGAATAACTTTTTAGTTTGTTATTATTCAAAGCTTTTTGTTGATTATTTTATTATTTATTCCTGATGATGTTGGTACTATTTACGAAAAGCTTTGAATAATAAAAAATTTATAAATAATTCTTGTATCTGAATATACTCAGTTATACACACACACACACACAATCTGTGTAGATATTAATGTAGCATGTGTTATGTGCTTCGAAGTACGTTACGTATTGTTGTCATGCTACAGCTGTACGACTTGTTTACTGTGGCGGTGCGAGGACGCCAACCCCTCCCTCGTTTTGTCCTCGCTAAGGTATGTTGACACCCGATTTCTCAGAAGTGCCTTTGAGATTTCACCATTCCTTTACGTAATATATGAATTATTTTCGTTTAAATTTCCCCTATTGTAATTATCAAACTTAATGCTATAATTAGTTAACTTCCGCTGAAGATTTGCATTTCTGTTGACCTTGGACCATTGATAATTTTGCAATTCGCCAATACCGAGGCAGCTGCTACTGGGCTATGTGTGTTTAGACTAAATACGTTTTAGATCCAACAATAAAACACACAAGATACCTGTTTAAACGTTTCCGAACGAATGATTTCCATAAACATTACACATTTCCAAACGACGCATCTCTGCTTGTTGCTTCGTCTTCAACCTTGTAGGTTTCTACAATATTTACTCCAACAAACCTTCTCCTCGACCTACCTGGAAATATATTTACAGTTTGTATGTTGTAAGCTTTTTTAGAAGGACATTTTCAATACACAGGCTTCGATTGCAGTGTGCTGATTTACAATGATGTGTCTTCACATGTAAGTACCTGCGAACACAAAAAGATGAAGAACTTAAAGAAAGTGTGATGCAATTGTGCTAAAGAAAGTATGAGGGTAGATTTTCTATGCACAGTAAACATTTTTCTCGTAAATTTGACGATAGGAACAGATTACCTAGTATCACTTTAGAACTAGCAATTACGCTTGTATTTATTTGAGTCGTAAAGGTAGGGTGGTTTCGCGTCTTTGCATCGGCCACTCTGTGTTAACTTATGGATATTTCATGCTCGTGGAATAAGTTTACTTTTTTTAATATACCGCGACTATAGTTTGATTTAAAACAGGATAGTACTCTACGAAAGTGAAATCGGCCAGAGGAGGTGGGGGCTGCCACCGTCTCAGCAAATGGGAAATCCACATGTTGTCGGGTCGGGGAGCCTTATTGTCAAATCTACGGTAATAGCCGCTGGTAGTGGCGGGTTAGCCTGTCACAGCGTTCAAACTGGCAACACCGCATCTCTACCCTGCCACAGACCTATTCTGCTTTGAAACAAACTATAGAATAAAGTATTTTATACATATAAATAACGTTAATATTTATAATGTTCAAATATTTCTAACATTAAGTTAACTATCGTTAAAGCGCTAATATATTAAGTAAAATATTAAACATCCCAAACCTTATAATAAATTCTTTTAATCTGTCCATTTGAAAATACATAATAATTTTACAAATATTAACGCCAATATATGGACTATTTTAATTTATGAACTAAGTTATAGAAATAGTGCTGTCCAAACTATCAGCTAAGTTATAGAAATAGTGCTGCCTACACTATCAACAACAATAATAGTTGTCTCGACAATAATATCGAAAAATAAACTTTAATAAATAATAAATAGAATATTGATTGTTATTGCATTATATAATCTGACCATAATGCTTACATCCACTGTTGTTGTAGGTAGGACATATATTATCTTTCAAGCTGAGGTGTGTGTAATAACAACGAATATACCGATTCCTAACCTCAAAATGTATATTACCTGTTCTTTTTATTGAAATAAACAGTTTGTTTTAAATTTGTGGTAGCTGATAAATTTTCAACCTATTTTCTAAATGGGTCTTTTAAAATATTGAATTAAATAATTTTATCTCAAAATAAACGTATGTTCTTCTTATTGCTTAACATTTTAGACTCTTTACGGATAGGGCTTATATATTTATTTTGAGGTAGACAAATGGTCCTAAAAATATTAAACTCAATATTTTACAAAATAGTTTTGTGTTTATTATATATATATATATATATATATATATATATATATATATATATATATATATATAGCCTGTAAATCGAATATTTACACAAAACGCATCGAATAAATCATATATTTAGGTAAATACAAACGTCTGTGTCAAAATGTCAAAGCGATCGTGAAAACGTATCTAAGATTTGAGCTGTCTTTATAGGACGAACAGTTGAAATTTTTATTTATGTAGTTATGTATTTAAGCTGTAGATTTTGTATGCGGCAATAACTTTCTTTAAGGCTTCACCAATAGAAATATGACTGTCCCCAGTACCTTATTTTTTCCCAGATATTTGCACTTTCTATTATTTCCTTCTACATCTCTCGTTTTTCTGATGCCTTCACTATATACATCATCTTAGCCTACGTTATACGTTTCTGAAGTTTCTAAAACGTATCCGCATTCAATTAAGATATTATGAGTATAGAGTATACAAGTACCAATATTTTTGGAAACTTTCCCGCCAATTTTATATTGCTTCTTGCTCCTATGTACTACACATATAAAAATTTAACTAACTAGTTACTTAGTTCAATTTAATTATTGTACTAGAAACTTATTTATAAAACATTTAATTTTCTGCACAGAAGTCATCTTTGTTTATCCTTACAAAGCCGATACAACAAAAGCGATTCTTAAAAGCGCAACTACTCATTACAAATATTCCTTATGTTTAAATATGAAATGTAGTTTGACTCGATCAAGGCCGCCGCTTAATTGATTTTATTTATTGTTCCAAGATGAAGGCCGTGAACCGGTAGCTTAGCTAGGCCACTCCTAGATGGAGCTGTAGCCTGTACAGTTTCATTGTTGGTCACGAAAACCTCAAGACACTTGCAGTTCCCTATTGCCTGTATTAGCGTTGGTTGCGTACACGATACAAAGCCAAAACTCTGGACATTTTTGTATTTTGTTAGACCATTTTAACAATATTTCTGAAATGTCATTTTAATTAATAATTTCTCTTATATTAACTAAAAGAATCATACATTGAATTTAATACTCTTGCTTCTAACTAGTTACGAATTACCCTAATTTTAAAATACTTAACTAAGTGAATACGTAATTGCTTACTTGCTGACGCGTTTCAAAACATTCGTTCCTTTTACGAAGCTAACCCTCTACTGGCGGCATCGATTAGTTGTAAAGGCTCTAACGGGAATGGATTTATGACTGTGGAATTGGTGGGTTGTTTGAATTGTGTGTCATATAATAGAAAAGGCTGTTTGCTTCAAAGTGTGTGTGAGTGTGATCATTTAATACGTTTTCTTTATCTCTTGCATAGTGTTTGTAGATTTCATATTTTTCTAAGGTTTTTAGTTGTTTACTTTGTTTTAATGTGTGTAGAACATTTAAATAGGAATATTAAAAGCGAAGTTCTTACAGTAATAAATTATCTTTGGATAAAATAACGCACTGCAATGACTCTGATAAAGAGAAATACAGTAAATACGGTTGCCGTGGACAGAATTACTTAAGATGTAGTATAATACAACGCTAAAAGACTATATTCACCATAATAAATTGTGATATAAAACTGGATACTCCCTCTAAATCATGGGTTCCCAAACTGTAAAGGCAAGTCAGAGGGGCGCGATACCAGTTGGAAAATAATTAAATACATTCTCATTTAGTTAGGATTAAAATACACAATTTATTACAATTGAAAACTAAATTTACACCTCAAATTTTGTTTACATAGGTAATTTTATTGATCATGATGTTTAAAAAGTTTAAATGAAATTTATAACAGAAATATAAGTAAAGGTTGTGCACATTTTGTAAACTTGTGACGAGAATATTTACAGATTGTCAGCTGACCCATTGAATTTCGGCATAGACTCTATGCTAGGAGTATTGCAAAATGAAAGTTTGGAGATGAAAAATCATTCCTCTACCAAATATGATTTTCAGTTTGGATAAAACACTTGAAAGTGTATCACAGGCAGCTCTTCGATTATACTTGCCCTTTTCAAGCACCTACTTGTGCGAAAAAACATTTTCAGCACATTTTGAAATAAAAACAAAATATAGGAAAAAACTTGTTGCTAATGACTTGCATTGTGCCTTTACTTAAAAACAGCCTCAATTACGCATACTAGTGTAAAAACTGCAAGCTCATCCATCTCACAGATTTTTCTCCTATCAATTAAAATTTACCTTGCGAATTAAAACTTGAAATGTTATATATTTCTTGTGAAAGTATGTATAAATAAAAAAATTGTTTATAGCCCTAAATCAAGGGCTCCATCCTGTATATCTACCCTCGCTTTTCAATCGCTTAACCCAGGAGGGAATTATATCCCAGTATTAATTTTACATGCCACTTAATGTACACCCAATGTAATCTCTGAATGGAAGTGAAAAATAATTTGCGATAAAATACCCAGAACATTCACAAAAAACCCGTTTTAATGTAAAACAGGTGGAATGTTTTTTATTTAAAAACCTCTGTTTTTATTTTTCGATTTTTTATTTTTTCGTCAACCTTTTCCATCCTTAGATAGCCTACTTACAAATTATTTTTGATTACGAACATTAATTTAAAAACTCTGTTAATATAAAATAGTTCTTCTGTTCATGTGTGACCAGATACGTTTTAACTTCTCGTTCCATATGTTTTCTATTTTTTTCTTGTAAAATAAAAAACATCGATAATTAATGACATTTTGCGTGTAATCTTTACTGGTAAAAACTTTTACCTGGCGACGTGGAAGTCTTTATCAACGCGGAAAAATACTAAAACTGATTTAGATAAAATTATAAAACTGACAATCCAAAATTTAATTTCTTTTAAATATAAAAATAATATTACTTTATAACTCTCTCGCTCTTTCTCTCTTTTTTTCTTTCTCTCTTACACACACACGCGCACGCGCGCGCGCGCACGCACAAGCACACGCACGAGCGCGCGCGCGCGCACACACGCACACACACACACAGTTTTGCTAATGCACGAGGTAAATGGATGAAAGCGTTAAACACGGCAAGACTTCCTTGTGACTATGTACAAAACTTGTGCCAATCACATATGAAGATTTCTCAACTTGTCAACAAAGAAGATTATCTTGGCAATTTGTTTTATACCCAACTCTATCGTAGCCAGCTATTTTCTAACTATATTGCAATGTAGTGCGTTGTTTTATTAAAAAACTGTTTTTTTCTAAAATTGTGTGTGTGTGTGTGTGTGTGTGTGTGTGTGTGTGTGTGATGAAGTTTTTTTTAGTGATTTTAGTAATTTTGTTGTGTTTTTAATTTTTAAGGCACTAGTTTTACTATTTTTGATCCATGTTCCTGAAGACCTTGTGCATCTGTATGTATAATTGGTTTTCCAATATCGTCCCCTACATGTCGAATGTCAACGATTAAAACATTCATCAATAAGCATAAAACCATTGTAACACATCAAGATTGGTATCAATCTTCATTACAGATATTATTACCATAAAAACCGTCGTTTCGGCAATCAGTCATTGTCAAATGGTCACGATTTTATTATGTACAGTTTAGAAACAAAATAAAACACAACACTCCTTACAAGATGTTTTTATAAATATTGGACAAATTGTTTTGTTTTCTTGTTATAGAGAATTTTCCATAATAAAGAATTTAGGTTGTATAGGCTACATTGACCAATGGCCGGGTAAGCGGCTCACCGAGAACGGAAACTGCCAAACAAAAGATAGCATACGGGTTAGGGCGCAGCAGGTATTTCGAAACAAACATAAAACACAACAAACACACATTAATACCGCCCGACAACCGCGTACGCTTAAAATATTCAAAACTGATTTAGGGCCGCGGTTGTTTCAATATTAAAACAATCCTGAGATTAAAATCGAAACAAAAAAAACAAACGGGAACAATTTATTGCCGCCGTTTGGCCGACGATGGGCTTAAATGTCAAACGAATAAATATCCAAGAGGCCTGGTCAGTGCACTTTACGTTGTACATGGATTTTGTTTACTCTTTTGCATAATCCCAAGATGGATTTTAGGGATATATCGACTTCCGTGCTATAAAAGTAGGTGGATCTTATTTTTGTCCTCATTGCTTCTTTTTTATCTTCTTCTCCTATTTTTATCTTCTTATTCTCGTCTTTTCTTTCTTCTTATTGTTTTTGTTTCTCTTACAACTTCTCTCGTTTCATTTGCTTTTTATATTACTAATTATCTTTCTAAATACATTTCAAATGTTTCAGTCATAATGTTGTTATATCCAATATCTCTTCTTTTCTCCAATGTTTACACCTTTCGGGTACGAATGTGGCAAGCACGATATATTCTGTCTGTATTTGTACTCTCCTCCTATTATTTTGAAGGGACAACCTCTAAAATAATGTAAATAAAATTTTGTGAATTATAATAAATATAACAACAGTATTTAATTGTAGATAAAAAATAATTGTGTTAATTTTGAATGAAAAGTTTTAAAAATCATCTAAGCTGATAAAATAGAAATCTAATTTCTTTATTCCTATCTGCGTAGGAAAAATCTTTTACACTCGCAAACATAGAGAAATTGCACCACAAAAAGTTGCTTGTCACAATCTAGAACAGTCCGACTGCAATAAAGTGCAGTTGCCTAATACAAAATTATCAAAGGAGAAAGGACATGCCTTGAGTGTTTATCCAGTTATGGTGGTAATGAATCGGCATAATTCGAAGTAACCATGGAGTGCAAGTGTGGGAAAAGCGTTGAAGATTTGATAAACTGTCGTAAAGGTTGGCAACACTTTGCAATGCCAACCATCTGCTACAGAACCAGTAACTACCCGATTAGCATTGTCAAACAAGATTTGCCTTTTATAAAGTTCGGGTCTAATTAAGACACATGAAATGCAAATTGTTTAAATAAACTGTATAAAACTGCAATGGAATTCCTAGTGTTTTCCCATTCGATTTTTAAATTACTGTCTGGCTGTGGATTGATTGTTTAACTTTTAAAAAATATTATTATTATTAAAACTGCTCTTATTAACCTTTAACCTTTCTTGCATTATCTTACCCTAAATACTCATATAACTAAAGTGCCCATTAACTCTTTAGTTCTTGTCTGGACATTGGCAATTACATATATTAGAACTAGCACAACACAACACTACATTAACTCAATTAGTTTGGTTCTCTTCAATCTTCTAACCATGGACTGGTTATCGAGAGGTTGAAGAGCCACTGTACTTGGATTAAGGTGAAGTCTCTTTACATGTTTTTTGGCCATCTTCTGTATTTCTTCTGTTATCGTCGTGATATTCAGATCTTGGTGATTATCTTTGATTTTACTTACCAAGGGGCATTAAGCATATTTCTCAGCACCCTGTTTCTGAACGTCTGCAGAATCTTTACTTTAGATTCCTTTTGCATTCCTTTGATTATTTAAATGACGTTGAAATATTAGAATAAAATTGTGAACTATTATTTTTATTTTTTTAAACGTGGCATATCTAGTACGATACTCATGGCAAAGAAGGGTTGTTTCATCTCTTTGGGGACAATTATATAGAACAAGTGGAAATAAAGTACTAGTGAAATATACCTATTCCACACCTTAAGGTATGATATAATAATTCCCTGATACGTAGAATAGATGGGATGAAGAATTTGATTGTAAGGGACACTTATCTAAAGTAGATCAGGATAGGGGTTGAAGGAGTCGGTGGTTATGACTTCCACCCTCCAACCCCTAATAGAGAGTAGGTATGTTCCTATTAAACGATCCTGACCGCCCAACATCATATTCTTGAACTTTGGTTCAACGGGTGGACACCCTATACGTTCCCGTTAGAGAATAGGTCACACGTAAGCTGGCGCGCGACCTTGAAGGGCAGCGTATGCGGGGGGGAAGGGTAGAGGAAGCAAAAGACCGTTTCACAGACATTACAGTAAGGGTTACAGTATTTGTATTACAGTAATGTATGTTTGACAACGCCGATAGACCGCTATAAATATTATTTTATTCGATTTGTCACATTAACCTGATCATTGACATAAAGTTTTGAACAAATTTACTTATATCAGTTTTCTAGACGACGTCTACGCCTGCAATCTCATAGCGGTTGCCTTTGATGCAATACGCACTACAAAAACCAATGTTTTTGAATAGGGCTAGCTTTTTGTTTTTTATCGATCGATCGCTTGCCAGCTTACGAGTGAACAGCTATATTTGAAGTGTGCAACCCTGGACAAGTGAAATCAGTGAGTTTTATTCCATTATCATAACCTATTACAGTAAAAGCTTTTTATACGGCATTTTATCATCCGGAACGTTCTATTAACCGGCACATTTTCAAAACAAATCAGTGCAGTGCCTTCTTTGTAGTTACAAGATGTACTTACTTACTTACTTCAGCCAACGCCCGTCCTTGGCCTCTCAGCCATCCGACGCCGTGCCTCGCAGTACAATGTAGCGAGTCCTTCCCTGGACTCCTCGTGAAAGATATCTTTCAGGCCGTCACAAGCGGTAAGATGCTCTGCCGTCCCTTCGTTGTTGGAGCAGAGTGGGCAGATTGGTGTGTCTACCACTTTCATGCGATGCAGGTGTCTCTGTAGGTAGTCATGTCCAGTGGTCATCCTAAACAAAGCCACGGCTACGCCTCTCGGAAGATCCAGTGGTATGCTTGATTGGATGATCTTTTCCCATTGCTTTCCTGTAGCAGCTTGTTTCCTGTCCCGTTTCACGGAGTCGCTGATAGTGCTGTTTATATTCCGACAGACACTGCGGTATGAGAGGGGGAGGATCGGCTGCGCCATGGAGCAGCCATGCTTGGCCAAACTATCTGCTTTTTCGTTTCCTCTGATGTCACAGTGCCCCGGCACCGTTACAAGATGTGATACATCGGAAATACAGTACCAAACAGATGCCAATTAACCAACCTAACCAATAAATAGTTCAAGAAAAAGTAAACGTTTCATGAAGTAATGCTGGAGCCGCTTTTACAACGCTGGTAACGTTTGTAGGACGTGAGAAATGTTAATCGGCTCGTGAAGTTTTGGAACTCCATATGCTTTATTCAAAATTAGTTGAAAACTGTCATCGCGTATCAGGCATTCGTGATTATTTTAAAAACCATTAGTCTCTGTATAGTTACGTGCACTGGTGAATGTTTTATTTTATCGTCGTATGAACGGAAAAGGTTTTTTTACCAATAGATTTCTTTTCTTTCTTCAATTTTTTTTCTTGTACATTTTGAGTGCGCGAGCGTGTGCTTTTATTAATACGTACGGAAATTGTATGCAAACAAATATACAAGATAAGATTTCAACAGTTCATTATATTTTCCTTGATAGGTAGCATAACGTTATCCATAGTACGCTGTATATAGGCTTTATAGGTTAGGCTCTATTATCCGGAAATTTTCTATAACCGGCGACATGCCGACCCCGAGGGTGGAGGATATTAGAGCTTTTACTGTAGTGTCTCTCAAAGGAAATAAAAGTCAACTTGAACGTTCGCACTTTAAGCACAAACGAACAGATAATAAATATTTTTTTCGTCTAGAAATATTACTGAACTTAAAGTTATTATAATAATTAAAAACCTTCAATCTCAATTATGTTTTTATTTAACGAATAAAAACAAATGATATTTTGCAATATTGTTAATATTTAAATCAATATCTTGATTATAACTACTGTAATAGAATTAAAATTATAAAAGTATTTGTTGGAATGTTGGGATGGAGGGAGACGGTGGCATCCGTCAATTGCAGTTATCTTTGCTTCGGAAAATAAAACCGAAGAAAGGAGACGTACTGAGAAAATATTTGACCTTCCGAACCTGGTTGTCATTTATAGCAGAAGTCAATGATAGCGAAAGTAATGACAGGCCGTCGTATATATTTTATCTGACAAAATACTTTTCTAATTTTAATTCTACTACAGAAACCCCATTTTTATTACTCCCCGCCCTACTTTCAAGCCTTTAGCAGCTAAAATATGATCCAGTTCTAAATTTCAAATCTGAAAGATAAAACATAAAGTTATTTTTCATTTTTACCCAGTATTCGATTTCCTATGATTTATTTAGTTTTTCTTTATAACTTGAACAACTTGACGACGTAAATTAATCAAATCAAAGGTTTCTTTAGAAAAGGATAGGCGTTTTATTTATCATTCATTATTCTCTTAGGTTAGGGTGTATTTTCAAAATTTTGTATTAAAGGGGAAAACAGTATTATTTTGAGAATTATAGTTCCGTCCTAACTGTGTAAGTTTCATCCCTGTTACGCTTTCGATCTGTTCGTGGTAGTCTAATATTTTTTTTTTAAATTCCTTCTATTAGCTCATACTCTCCTGATATATATCTTGTAAAAATTTTCAATCGTTAATAAAATACGTTAATAACAATTTTTATTCATTCAATCAAGTTCAAATACATTTTTTAACCTATAGTGGATGACAATTGATGTTAATACAGTTTTTTCAAGTATTTATTAAATAATTAAAATTATAAAATCTGTGAGGTCCAGCCGTATTCGAACTGAGGGCCTTGGCACTGCGCCAACTTTCCAATACCTACAAATAGATTTCTCAATGATCTTTATGAATTCCCCCCCCCCATCTGGTTTTTTTTCGAAACCTTTATTGTACGACCTCAAACTGTTGCCAGGGTTACCACACAGTATCATAAATAGTGCTCTAGGATAACTGAAATACTTTTTGTTGTTAACTTCATTAGGATTTTACTTTAACTTTTTTTAGGATTTTACTAGGATTTTTTTATTACTTGTTTACATAATGGGACCATAAATACATAGTTTACTTCGGTTTATTAGTTTCTATAACTATTTCCTGTCTTAATATTTTATGTTGAAACCAAATAATTAACACCTGAACCTTCATTTCTGACGTATTTTAAATATTTTATGTTTTTCTTTATAAAACAGTATACTCTGTATACTCAAAAACCTGTGTCATTGTTTTAAATCCAAATTAATTGGGAGTTAATTTCTAAAGTGTGTGTGTTTTAAATGCCTTCTATTAACTCACATTCTCCTGTTACATATCTTGTAAACATTTTCAATCGTTAATAAAATAGGTTTTTATTCATGGAATCACATTCAAATGCATTTTATTAGCCTATAATGGATGACAATTGATGTTAATAAAGTCTTTTTCAAATATTTATTCAATAAATAAATTATAAAATTTGTAGGTACAGCCGGATTCGAACTGAGAATCTTCATGTTCAAAGATTAGGGCGCCTTGGCACTGCGCCAACTATACAGTATCTAGAAATATATTTCTAAAAGATGTAGGCTATATGAATTATTCCCCCCATCGAGTTGTCGTCGAAACCTCCTATGTACAACCTTAAACTGTTGCCATGGTTACCACACAATACCATAAATAGTGCTCTAGGGTTACTTAAATAACATTTTTTTTGTTTTTGTTAACGTCAGTACGAATTTAATTATTATAATTTATTTTTTTATAATACTTGTTTTATATGGCTGAAGCTTTACATTGTTTACACATATACTATAACCCCAGTTAACAACAATAACGTCCTTTTCTTAATACAGGGAGACTATAATTTCATTAAAAATATTACTACCAAATATTTAGAAACGGAATTTTCTAAAATATTGTCGAAATGAAGAAATTATCTAACCTGCGGACGGCTTACTAATGTCAGACTTGTATGTAAATGTCACTGGTCTCGATGACCTTGAACATTTTCAAAGCATTTAGTGCGCATGATCCAACCACCACATGCCAACTAATTGCTACCGAATCCGTGATTTATATCCGCAGATTTTATCAGCTGTTGTAGAGTCATTTAAATTACAAGGTGACATTTTTTACAGTCAAATGCACTTCTATAATATGGCTTGATGTGCAGAACTACTTTTTTTTATATTTCTTGTATTTAATTTTAAGAATGTAGTGCAAAAAATGGTTTAGTGATTATTTGTAACATAAATAACAGTGTTTTATTTCAAGGTTTGCTAGATGAATGGAAACCAAAGGTTTTCTTGCACTTAAATTTAAATGACAAGCTTCTTAAAAAAAGCATGTTTTAATACGGACTAATAAAACATCAGCCATGTTAATTTGAACTAAGAAAATAAAATTTAAAAAATTAACAGCACTTTTCAAGCTACAGATTTTATTTATTTTAATCAGGGTATAGTAACCTTGTACGTCAGCTGTGAGTTTATTGTATTAACTTCAAACATTTCCGTTCAGTATGCCTAGCCTCGGACGCAAATCTTGCCACCGATGATTGTGTGTTCTAAATACTCTAGACCATTGGTTCCTAAACTGGGGGGGGGGCGCCCCCTTGGGGTCTGTGAAAACAAGTCAGTGGGCGCGTGACCAGTTGGAAAGTAATAAGTTAAATTAAATATATTCAATATTATAGGAACAAACTTGATGTTGCTAATGGCTTGGATTGTTTCCTTAATAAAATACAGTCTCAAATAGGCATGCTAGTGTAAAAAATGCAAGCTCATCCATCTCACTAACAGATTTTTCTCTTATCAGTGTATATTTACCTTGCAAATTAAAACTTGAAATTTTTCCTATTCGATATATACGACTCGCTCTTCTACTGTTGTTGGGTTCACCTCGTCAATGCTGGATGAGATTCTAGCGAAACGTCGGAACTGCGAATTTATGGACTGCAGAATGAACGGATGTACTCCAGATACTAACTATTCATCATATATATATTGTTTTCAATATATATAATATTTGATTCTTTTTCATACGCCTATACCATTTATTTATAGTGTAAAGTGGAGGGGCGTGGGTGGCTTTAATTTCAAGAGGAGGGGGCGTCGTACCAAAAAGATTGGGAGCCCCTGATCTAGACGCCAACACCTCACACTCTAGGACCTGCTGGGCAGACGAACCTGCTCGCGTAACCTCGAGTTCATGAAAACGAGACTAGCCATGAGTCAGTGTTTTCGTTGATGGCCAGTCTGGTTTAACCGCAGTCTATTTAAGGTGCTACTACTGGACCTGGCCTGAAAATGTGTTCGTGCTGAATTCTTATCTTTAAAAGTGTTTGCTTATTACGTCACATAGAACCTACTCCCGAAGTCGGGAGTATCCACTAGTCTATGATTTTATCCACCGAACGTCCCTTGAGGAGTACGTCTTCTTTGAGAAGAATGAGATAATTGTTCACAACCCCGATGACTAGTGTTTGACGTTTTATTACATTAGCCGCGTACCGAGTAGGTACCTCGGACTAGTTCAGATAAGCGCCCCTGCCCTCGTAATCCCTATTATTCGTTGTACCAGTTGTTCATTACGTCATTTCTATAGTTCAACCCTTCCTTAACCTTTACAAATAAGTTTACGGAGTAGACGACTCCTTAACTCTCCGAAAGAGCGTTGGTTTATTCTGGAACGTAGTCCTAAACACATGGACTCCACTATATCATCCACTAGAATATTTTATCTCGCTCCCTTAAACCTCCCTATATTTATAACCCTTTCCTTCCTTTTTATAACTAAGTAAAAACTAGTTACATGGCAAAGCGTCTCATTTAGGAGTAGCAATTAGGCTTCGTCAATGGATATTAGCGGGTAAGCTTCGTCAGTGGAGAGTAAATAGACAGTAACGGGCTAGTTTCGTCGATGGAGAGTAGTGGGTAGTAGGTTTTGTCAAGGGATACTAGCGGCTGGGCTTCGTCAATAGAGAGTAGCAGGTAGACGTCATCATTGGAGAGTAGAGGGTAGGCTTCGTCTATGGAGCGTAGCGGATAAACTTCGTCAACGGAGAGTAACGGGTAAGCTTCGTTCATGGAGAGTAGTTGGTAGTAGGCATCGTCAATGGAGAGTAGCAATTAGGCATAGTCAATGCATATTAGCGGGTAAGCTTCGTTAGTGGAGAGTAACGGGTATAGTTCGCCAATGGAGAGTAACGGGTAAACTTCGTCAATGGAGAGTAGCAGGAAGGCTTCGTCAATGGAGGTCAGCAGGTAGGCTTCGTCAATGGAGAGCAGCAGCTAGGCTTCGTCAATAGAGATCAGCAGCTAGGCTTCGTCAATGGAGAGTAGAGGCTAGGCTTCGTCAATGGAGAGCAGCAGCTAGGCTTTGTCAATGGAGAGCAGCAGCTAGGCTTCGTCAATGAAGAGTAGTGGCTAGGCTTCGTCAATGGAGAGTAGTGGCTAGGCTTCGTCAATGGAGAGTAGTGACTAGGCTTCGTCAATGGAGAGCAGCAGCTAGGATTCGACAATGGAGAGTAGTGGTTAGGCTTCGACAATGGAGAGTAGTGGCTAGGCTTCGTCAATGGAGAGTAGTGGCTAGGCTTCGTCAATGGAGAGTAGTGGCTAGGCTTCGTCAATGGAGAGTAGTGGTTAGGCTTCGAAAATGGAGAGTATTGGCTAGGCTTCGTCAATGGAGAGTAGTGGCTAGGCTTCGTCAATGGAGAGTAGTGGCTAGGCTTCGTCAATGGAGAGTAGTGGCTAGGCTTCGTTAATGGAGAGTAGTGGCTAGGCTTCGTCAATGGAGAGCAGTGGTTAGGCTTCGACAATGGAGAGTAGTGGCTAGGCTTCGTCAATGGAGAGTAGTGGCTAGGCTTCGTCAATGGAGAGTAGTGGTTAGGCTTCGACAATGGAGAGTAGTGGCTAGGCTTCGTCAATGTAGAGTAGTGGCTAGGCTTCGTCAATGGAGAGTAGTGGCTAGGCTTCGTCAATGGAGAGTAGTGGCTAGGCTTCGTCAATGGAGAGTAGTGGCTAGGCTTCGTCAATGGAGAGTAGTGGCTAGGCTTCGTCAATGGAGAGTAGTGGCTAGGCTTCGTCAATGGAGAGTAGTGGCTAGGCTTCGTCAATGGAGAGTAGTGGTTAGGCTTCGTCAATGGAGAGTAGTGGCTAGGCTTCGTCAATGGAGAGTAGTGGTTAGGCTTCGTCAATGGAGAGTAGTGGCTAGGCTTCGTCAATGGAGAGTAGTGGTTAGGCTTCGACAGTGGAGAGTAGTGGCTAGGCTTCTACAATGGAGAGTAGTGGCTAGGCTTCGTCAATGGAGAGTAGTGGTTAGGCTTCGACTATGGAGAGTAGTGGCTAGGCTTCGACAATGGAGAGTAGTGGTTAGGCTTCGACAATGGAGAGTAGTGGCTAGGCTTCGACAATGGAGAGTAGTGGCTAGGCTTCGTCAATGGAGAGTAGTGGCTAGGCTTCGTCAATGGAGAGTAGTGGTTAGGCTTCGACAATGGAGAGTAGTGGCTAGGATTCGACAATGGAGAGTAGTGGCTAGGCTTCGTCAATGGAGAGTAGTGGCTAGGCTTCGTCAATGGAGAGTAGTGGTTAGGCTTCGTCAATGGAGAGTAGTGGCTAGGCTTCGTCAATGGAGAGTAGTGGTTAGGCTTCGACAGTGGAGAGTAGTGGCTAGGCTTCTACAATGGAGAGTAGTGGCTAGGCTTCGTCAATGGAGAGTAGTGGTTAGGCTTCGACTATGGAGAGTAGTGGCTAGGCTTCGACAATGGAGAGTAGTGGTTAGGCTTCGACAATGGAGAGTAGTGGCTAGGCTTCGTCAATGGAGAGTAGTGGCTAGGCTTCGTCAATGGAGAGTAGTGGCTAGGCTTCGTCAATGGAGAGTAGTGGTTAGGCTTCGAAAATGGAGAGTATTGGCTAGGCTTCGTCAATGGAGAGTAGTGGCTAGGCTTCGTCAATGGAGAGTAGTGGCTAGGCTTCGACAATGGAGAGTAGTGGCTAGGCTTCGACAATGGAGAGTAGTGGCTAGGCTTCGACAATGGAGAGTAGTGGCTAGGCTTCGTCAATGGAGAGTAGTGGTTAGGCTTCGACAATGGAGAGTAGTGGCTAGGCTTCGTCAATGGAGAGTAGTGGCTAGGCTTCGTCAATGGAGAGTAGTGGCTAGGCTTCGTCAATGGAGAGTAGTGGTTAGGCTTCGTCAATGGAGAGTAGTGGTTAGGCTTCGACAATGGAGAGTAGTGGCTAGGCTTCGTCAATGGAGAGTAGTGGCTAGGCTTCGTCAATGGAGAGTAGTGGCTAGGCTTCGATAATGGAGAGTAGTGGTTAGGCTTCGACAATGGAGAGTAGTGGCTAGGCTTCGACAATGGAGAGTAGTGGCTAGGCTTCGTCAATGGAGAGTAGTGGTTAGGCTTCGACAATGGAGAGTAGTGGCTAGGATTCGACAATGGAGAGTAGTGGCTAGGCTTCGTCAATGGAGAGTAGTGGTTAGGCTTCGACAATGGACAGTAGTGGCTAGGCTTCGTCAATGGAGAGTAGTGGCTAGGCTTCGTCAATGGAGAGTAGTGGTTAGGCTTCGTCAATGGAGAGTAGTGGCTAGGCTTCGTCAATGGAGAGTAGTGGCTAGGCTTCGACAATGGTGAGTAGTGGCTAGGCTTCGTCAGTGGAGAGTAGTGGTTAGGCTTCGACAATGGAGAGTAGTGGCTAGGATTCGACAATGGAAAGTAGTGGCTAGGCTTCGTCAATGGAGAGTAGTGGTTAGGCTTCGACAATGGAGAGTAGTGGCTAGGCTTCGTCAATGGAGAGTAGCGGCTAGGCTTCGTCAATGGAGAGTAGTGGTTAGGCTTCGTCAATGGAGAGTAGTGGCTAGGCTTCGTCAATGGAGAGTAGTGGCTAGGCTTCGACAATGGAGAGTAGTGGCTAGGCTTCGACAATGGAGAGTAGTGGCTAGGCTTCGACAATGGAGAGTAGTGGCTAGGCTTCGATAATGGAGAGTAGTGGTTAGGCTTCGTCAATGGAGAGTAGTGGCTAGGCTTTGACAATAAAATTACGTCTTCGGGACAACAAAGCTCTTCAGGTCAACAAGTTGCCATCGTTTTCTCTTAGTAAACTATTATTTATGAATTAATCAAGATGATTGTAACAAATAACTTTAAAAACAAGTAGAATATTCTCATTATTGTGATGTAAAGCATTGACATTGTTAAAGAGACCCTCATTGTTCATGAGTATCTCTTAACTATCTGAAAAACTCTAACTTTCGTTGTTTTTTATCGTTAGCTAAAACGAGTTAGTAGTCTACACGCGGTAAGAGACTGGCCTGGAAGAGAGAACTGTAAAAATTAAATCTGTTTACTCGTTGAGGTCTTCTGCTTTTATTTTTTACAAGACAACGTATACTGTCTATAGTAAAACAGCGTCGAAAAATAATACTCACATTTTAGTGTAAATTTGTCATTCGAAAGATCGATGGTTTCTTTAAAAGATTTCTTAATAATATTATCTGCTAAGTGTTAATAGAGGAAGAAAAGCAAATAATAACTAAAACAAAACTGCTTGCAATGAACTACTCACACTTCAAAACCTTTTCGCCAACAGCACTTAACTCCCGTGAGTAGATGGAAGGGGTGGTGCTAGAGCCACACGCCCAGCGATATTGCGTCCAATATAACGCTAAATTTATTCGTTTCACGTTTCAGTGTTGTGTGTAGCAATTAGTTAAAACCACACGCCGCGCCGTTAGTGGAGGCAATTACGTGCATTAACATGTCTGTCTTGTCTGCAGTACCAGTGAGAGTAATCAGCTGTTAGGTGAATTGTTTACGCTAAAAACTATATAATAGAAATGGTGGTTTTGCCTTTAAGTCATCTTTGAGACTGCATCATTTAAGAAACAATTAATGATTAGCAAATTTTGTTAATTAGTCACTTATATAAAGGAAATAACAAGTAGTAAAGAGATATGCTTTTAAAAACGGGTAACAACAAATTAAGTCAATTCCTACTTAAATCAACAAAGACAAATTTTATTTTAGTTTCTTTTTATTTTATAATTACAATTAATATAAGTATGTATATACATATCTTACAATAATAATACTAAGTGGCAAAATATAAAGCCGATTTTCTTGTAATTTTCCATTTTACTTTCTGTGTTTGTTGTTACTCTATTATTTTTGTTAGTTACTATTTATAAGCTTTCTTTTTTTTCGTCGCTTGCATTGTGTTGTAGTTTCTTTTTGATTTCGTTCCGCATTTTCCTTTTGTGAAGCAAGGTTCTATAACGTTAATCCTCTTTGTTTATTTTATTCTTTTCATTCAATTCTAATCTTAGAGCATTATTTATAATATTGTGTGGTAACCATGGCAACCGTTTAAGGTTGTCCAATAAAGGTTTCGACGACCACCAGATGGAGACAAAACAAAAATTCATATACAACTTTGAGAAGTACATTTCTAGCTGTGTGAAAGTTGGCTCAGTGCCAAAGCACTAGACGTCGAACACTAAGATACTTAGTTCGGAGTCCGACCTAAACCTCCCACATTTTTATAATTCAATTATTGAATAAATATTTGAAAAAACTTTGTTTACATCAATTATCATCCACTATAGGTTTGAAAAATATATGTAAACGTAATTGGGTGAATATAAACGTATTTTATTAACGATTGAATATTTGTGCAAGAGATATATCAGGAGAGTGTGAGCTAACAGAAGGAATTGAATAATTTATTCTATTTATTTTTTTTTTAATAATAATTTTCGAATGTCAGTATGTAGGATGTATTTAGCTACTAGTATAGGATCTACTGCACGGACGAAAGAAAGCAACCAGACAGTATTTGGAAGCGTTCGCCACTCTTTCTTTGTATATTTTATAATGACAAGTAGGTAAGGAACTGAAAGTATTTTAGAGCGGGAGATTGATACCTATCATTAAATTGTCCTGAAACTCTTGGTGACTAGGGTCAGTCCGGTTCATAATAGTTAGATCGACCATCTCGTGATCAGTATGCAATAGAGTACTACAAGGTCTGGGCCAGTTAGCTTGTTTGGTGCAAGGCGCGAAGCTCCCAAAAATCCAACCTGTGCTTACTATTTCCGACCAGCAATATGTTGCTACGATATAGTGATAGAGTTGTTACTACCGTCCCTCACCGCTGAGGCAAAGTTAATAGCGGTAGACCCATTTTATATTTGAATAACCTCAATGAAACATTTTATATGCAAAATAACCGAATATGTGTTGAACTATGATGATGTGTATTGTGTTATTCTGGACGGAGTGAGTTTTATATAACTAGTTTATAGAGTAGAATAGGACCTTAGTCTTAATAAAGTTCTATTTTTAAATTAAAAAGTTCTATTTTTAATCTCTATAAAATATTGAAGTACTAATATGAGTACTTTGCAAAGTTCTTTTTGCAAAGGGGGTGAGGATGTAACACTGAGTATAGAACCGTTCGGTGAACTGAAATATGAACTAAACGTACGGGGAAACGAACAATAGTTACACTACAATATGAACTGAAAGTTGGAGAAATTAAAATTTAAACTAAACTCTTGATGAACTGAAATGTCAGTTGAATGTATGGTGAACTGAAATGAGAGCTGAACGTTCGGTGAACTGAAATATGAACTAAACGTTCGGGGAAATGAACAATAGCTAAACTGATATATGGACTGAACGTTGGATAAATTAAATTTTAAACTAAAAGCTTGATGAACTGAAATGTCAGTTGAATGTATGGTGAACTGAAATGAGAGCTGAACGTTCGGTGAACTGAAATATGAACTAAACGTGCGGGGTACTGAAATGTGAACGGAACATTTCGTAAATTGAAATGTGAACTGAACGTTTGATAAAATAAAATTTGAACTTTACGCTTGATAAACTGAAGAGTCAGTTGAACGTATGGTGAACTGAAATGAGAGCTGAATATTCGGTGAACTGAAATATGAACTAAACGTTCGATAAACTGAAATTTGAATTTAACGTTTAACAGTCTAAAATGTGAACTGAACTTTCACCAAACCAAAATATAATTATATATTATATATTATAATTACATAAAAATTAAAATATAAAATATACAAACTGAATAATTGGTGAATAGAAATTTAAAATGAGCTTTCAGTAAATTTAAATGTCCTTGAACTAAATGAAAATACTTAGCATCAGTCAGTGAACTTCGAGTACAATAAATACTGTCAGGTGAATTAATATTCACAATAATAATTGGTGTAAATTGTTGTTACTTTTTAAATGAAAGAATAATTGTTTTCTAAAATTTCATTTTATCATTACAATTTGGTTATAAAAACGTTTAATCTACACGCCTGCAATAATGTGCATAGGCAATTTCAGTACTTTAGCGTATTTCAGTTACTTGAAGGCGTTTACAATTTCAGTAGACTTGCAGTATGCTACATTTCCTACACTTTGACATCAAAATTGATATTTACAGTATATTTTATTTAAACTTTCTATTTGACGAGGCTGTATTTGATACTGCACTCCTTCCTTGTGTAATAATGCCAAGGTTCTGCCCATACTAAAGTCGCTAAGAATATCCATGTTTCTAACTAATATTATATTAAAAGATCCTGTGGGATCCAATACAGAAGCCAATACAAATTAGATCTACATTGAAAACCCTAGTAGTGAGTAGACACCAAACTCTCTACGAATCTGGCAGAAATAATGTCTACTTCAGAGACTCTAAGAGATTTTACCATGCGAACAGTTTCGTCCTCTCTACGTCGGTAGCGAGACACGATTCTGTCCATTTTACCTCTCCGGCTCTCCCTTCCCTATTCTTCATCGAATACGGCGGTACAGAACTCTTTTGACGGCCCCAATAAAGAGTGGGTCTGCGTGAATTACACACACACTGCAACGGACCGAGCCAACCTACGCACCATGCCGTCAACCCTTCCGTCGTTGACCAGCACGCGCGCGCAAGCCACCCACCAAACCGACGCCCGTTGCAGAGCAAGAATTTTGAAACGAGCCGCTCGCAGCCGAAACCACGAACGCTGTGCAATGCTCGCCAAAATCTGCCAGAGAACAAGTCACTGGACTTAAAAAAGAAAAAACCTAACTTGCTGCGGATTCTACCCTTAGCGGGTAAGTCGTCCCGGGGGATGGGTTCTTTTGAAAGACATCTAAACGGCGAAATGACCATATCAACTGTAGGAGAGTGTAAGAAACTTGTTTAAAATAATACTCAGTTTGTTTGCAAGTTAGTTAAAAAATCTTTATTTTTTAAATTTAAAAAATTTAAAATTTACTATTACACTGCACAGTCTGCAATTTATTTGACTTAAAAAATTTATATCCTTTGTGTTGGTTCTTAACACAGTTAAGAAACCATACTGCTTATTTTAGTTGACATTTAAAATTTAAATTAGAATTTACGATTTTAATTTCCTTTCAATCAGAGTATGCCAAAGCGTAAAACTTTGCTCTACTTGACGGTCAATCTTACTTGTCGAAAATATAACCCTTTACTATCTGTCATAATTTTATTTTATGTTCCCAGGTTCTCAACCTTGCGATTTTAAACGTCAATATATGGTTTTGTTTACTTAACTTTTTACTGAAAATTTTAATTGTTACAAATTACAAATATTCGTTGATTCAAGCAAAGCCTTACTTTTCAACACACTCCGAAAAATCCCTACTTTTCACATTTTGTTCTATTTATTTAAACTCTCTAAACACACTACTTTATTTTATGGCCATATTTTACATAGCCATTTAAATGATAAAATTTTTTCTATATCTTTCTCAATTTAAAATGAGCAACTTTAAAATTCAAATTCTATTTACTTTATCAGGTAAAATTTCAAACAATTTTACCACCAACCTAAAAACAATTTCATAAAACATATCAAATTATATAAAAACCAATTATGAAGTACATACTGAAACAAAATTTACATATAAAACATATAGCCATATCTCCTACAAGATTATCAAAATATTTACTGAACATCAAATAATAATTTATAAAAACTTTTAAAACATCTGCTGAATAAATTCAAACACCTTCCCATATTGAAATTATAATATTTAAATACATATTTTAATTCAAAAAGTTTACTGAAACCTATTTAAACCTTTTTCAAGCATATCTTCACTCATTTACAAAATCTACAAATTTATTTAAATTCATTTAACCCTTTGATTAGAAAATATTTAACCCTTTGATTAGAAAATATTTAACCCTTTGATTATCATTTGAATTAACCCTTTCTTCATGACAATTATACATACTGAAGTTTAATTTAAATTTATTTAAAATTCATCAATGCAATTTCTGAAGGAAATTGATATTTAATAAATTTTGTATACCTTTGCTAAATGGCTACAAACCCATTTGCCTTTATTATAGAACTTACATTTTTAAACCAATTTGCAAAAATTTCAATTTTCTTTCTAAGTTATTCTACCATCAAGATATTAATTTAAATACACATAAATCATGAAATAAACAATATATATATACTTATAATCCAAAAAAGAAAACTTATATTAACATATTAAAATTGGTTAGCTAGACCCACTTACAAATTTAAAATCTCTTGTTTAATTTAACCCTTTTATTGTACCTTTTAAAATTTTAAAATCTACCCATATTAAAATCATGTCCCTTTATTCTTACTCAAACCTTGGTTTGATTTAATTTATTTCATACACATATATAATTTCACCCTTTTCTAAATAAAATCAAAAGTTTACATTAAAAAGCATCAATTTGTTAGACCCTTTGTTTATTTTAAATGAAAACAATTTATGTCAATTTGTTTATTATGGAAAAGTGTCGTAATGACTTCTTCTAAATAAATTACCAATTTAGTTTAATTTAATTATATGAAATACCACTCCTGTTATAGGAGCACCTGAAACTAAAGCATAGCCTTCCAATCAGCTGTTGTAAAACAATGGCCTTTTGTCCGCCATCTTGGATATTTACTTTTAGGAAATTATATTTAACTTCATTTCAACACATCTTTTATTTAATTTCTTTACTCTTTCATAATATTTTAAACTCTTTAATTAATTTAAATCCTTTATTCGATTTGCTTATTTAAAACCCTTTCCCTTTACATAAGTTCTAATCTAAAATTTCTATTTCCCTTACATACATAAAATACAACATAAATTCTGCATTAATGGCATCGCCATCTTGAAAACCCCCCACTCTTTAAAACAAAGCCACCAGCATTTACTTGTAAAATTTAAAGTTTACTGTTAATGATTTGAAAATTTATTTAAATTTTGTAACATTTTCCCAATTTAGAAAAAATTCTTCAAATTAAAATTTTAATTTGCAAAAGGAAAACGGTTTAGATCTGACCTGATTTTACACAAAGCATGGCTTGCCTATCTTCTCCCTCTCTTTTCCGTCTCTCCCTTTGTCCTCCAACGGGGTGGGGAAAATCCGGCGTGGCTGGTGCTTTGTTCCCACGGAAGAATACTTGGATGCGTCCCACGCATTGCCGCCATCTTTGAAAACCTCCATCCCTTTGTGTATTTTTCTAGGCCTTAGTTAGATCCGCTCGCTTCACCCTTTGGTTGAATCCTTCCATCTTCTTTCTTCGATGCTATTCGCACCTCTTTTAAAAGTCGACGGTTACTGGTAAAATTTTAGCTTTAAGTCCTACTTTTAACACAGTTCTTGGGCATCTCTTAATACAGAAAATACAAAGAAAAATCTTTTAAAAACGTTTATCAATTTAGTTAAATTTTGTTTAAAATTGTTTGAAATTTAGACTCACACTTTTTTAAACTGTTTGCAAGGTTACACTGTTCACATCGCCTTGTCTTTCTAGCAAGGCTACAACACACACATTTAACGACGCTCGCACATAAGTTGATGGAAAATTAATAGGAAAACCCCTTTCGCTGCGATCTTGAAATGCGAAAGGGGTCCCATTACGAAACTACTGCGTCACGACATCTCAACGAAGCGAACTGTCTCTAGCCACTCATAGTTTTGAACTATTTACGGTAATAAAACTATTGTTCATTATTTTACCGGAGCTACTCCCGACACCGACCTTACCCTTCGAGAGTCCTGGTTTAGCTGGGGCTCCAACAGACGCGAAGCCTGCTCAATCCCCGGGCAAACACCCCCCACTTGCAGACCGTTCCCACGGGTTGACAACCAATCGGGAGCTTAGCTTGATGTCGCCTGATCGACTCGCGCACATCTTTTGTACTTTGGTGTAATGGCTCGCAAAAATGATAGACCGATCGATTTAATCCATTTTTACGATCAAGCCGTATAACTCCTTAAGGGTGCTTCTGATGGAATTTTACTATTCTTTATTTTTGATTTTTCTCGTCTTGCTTTATCTCTGGAAATGTCGATGGTAATTCTAGGCCAATTTTGACCATCTTCCCCTTGCAAACTGCCTTAACTTTAAGTTACAAACCCTTCCCACGGTGGCTTGGTCTGTTTTACTTACATAAACTTTAGACTCTTTATGTTTTACATATTTTATTTTTGCGGCATGTATTCCAAGAGAATATTGCCCGCCGCAATATCCCCCTTTAAAATTGAGACAAAATAAAATTTTTTGCAAAGTACCTTCAAAAAAAAAAATTTACTTAAAAAAAATTTTATTTTTCGAGATTTATCTTTTCTCCTATTTTATTTGTGGGTGCTAGCTAACTCTTAATCTACCTTACTTATATATATCTATTTGTCCTTGGTCCTCTTCTACTTCTTCTCACTGAAACACTTAAAAAACTTTCACAATATTTATAAGTACAACCCTAAGTATATACATTTTTATAAAACTCACAACTCTCACTGTTCACTCACAGGCTTGATACAATAAATCTGATCTTGTTTTCTCTTTGCTTGATTTTTTAAAAGTTAAAAAATTTAAAATTTTTCTTAAATTTTCCATTTCCTAATTTTCCTACATTTATACCCTCGTTAGTGGCTTTATTTTAATTTTTCATTTCATACTTATAAACATTTTACATTTCTTATAAATAAACTACAAAATATCTAACCAAGTTCTTACAATTTATCAGCCGTTATTTACTTACGCTCCTTATCTTGAGTGAGGAACGATGTTCAGGTGTTCCCCTCTCACTCTCTGGCGCTGTCCCTATCAGCTGGCGTTATCTTGCCTACGCATTAGTCGGCCGCTCCACACAGCTGTGACCTTGCGTAGTAAAGCTACTTCCTCATATTTTTTGCTTGGGTTAATGCTCTTACTGTAAACACAACTTTGGATCGATATTTGTTGCTCTACGGCAACATACATTTTTTGTTTTGACGTCAGGTCAGCTATCTGGCTTTAATGTTTATTATTAATCTACGTATCATTTTATATCCTTAACATCGTACCTTCCTGTAGTCTCCGTGAGAATTGAGTTATTTTTATCCTGCTGCTGTATTGTACTCAGGTTTCTTACATTGTATACTCTATGTGGTTTCAGTGTTTGGCCATTTTTAGAATTTTTGTGTTTCTTTCTCTTTACTCTACTCTTCCAATCTACAACTCCTAATCTCCTCCTCATCCTGTATCTGGGTCTAGTTCGTTTTGCCTTGTCCTGAGTTCTCTTTTCTCCTCCTTTTTTCTTCCTATTACGTTTGTTTTTCTTTTCCTCTGGCTCGCTCGCATCCTTGTTTCCTTCCGGGATTTCCGCATGGTCGTAGGAACATCCTGGGCCTCCTTGTCCTCTCTGTACCTTTCCTCCTATTTCTTCCTCTTGTCCTTTATACTTTTGATGCCTACTTTCGGCTTTCTCGGGCTCTGCCCTTTTTACCGCCCTAGTTCCACGTGTGTGACCTTCTTTGCGCCTCCCTTCCGGCACATTTCCGCTTACTTTGCCATCGGCTCCTCTTCTTTTGCTTAAAGCTGCTGCTCCCTTCTTGCTTTCTTTTTGCTCTATTTCTTTTGCCTCCTGGCCTTCTGGTTTTCCCTTTTTCTCCTTTTTACTACCTCTCTGTACTATTTTTGCATTTGGTTTTTCCTTTGCCACTTCTGCTCCAACATTTCCTTCAGATTGGGATCCATGTCCCAATCCCCCCCCGAGACTCGGCCACTCCGGGTTCTCGATAGGGGTAACGACGTCAGCCTGGTGTACGGCTGGCGCCAGTACAAGCCCCTCTTCTTCGCTTGTACCAATCCATCCCACCTTGTCGATTTTTGCTCTTCTACTAATCTCTTGGAGCTCTCCTGGATGGTCTTGTGCAGATCTTACTTCTTCTCCTTCCTGAGCTTCCAAGTTAGTAATGGCTGTGTTTGGATGGTCTTGTTTAGGTCTTATGACTTCTCCTTCTTGCACGTTTTTGCTCGCTTCTCTGTCAGATATAACTCTTTTTGGCCTCTCTTTTTCTTTTACTATCCTTTTACTTTTCTTTATACTACTAATACTCTTTCTTATTCTTTTGTTCCGGGTCTCGGTTTGAAAGTTGTCCAAGAATTCTATGGCGTTGACCACGGACTCCCGATGAACTCCTATGCAAGCACTGCTAATTTCCCTTTCGAAGTGTGCTATTATTTTGCTCACCAAGTACCTCTCAGGTATTGGTGGGTCCAGGTTCCTGGCCTTGTTAACCATCACCACGAAGTAGTCAGACCTCTTGTATGGTCCCATCTCGTTATACTTCCCGGTGTCTAACTGCCGCCTTATCTTCTCTTGCGCAGCAAATCCCCAGTACATGTTAAGAAACTTGCTCTTAAAATCCTTGTACTGGTCTTCTGGCCGTTGCACTGCCAGCCACCAAGCTTTGGCTGTTCTTTGTAGATTCCTTACAATCATTTTAAGCTTGGCCTCCTCCTCGAGCATGGGGTCGATTTCTTCGAAAAGCTCTTCCATCTTTTTTATGAAGTCAACTGGATCTTCATTTTCCTTCCCACAGAACTCGATCCTTCGGATTCCCACTATCTGATGGTAGGCCCACACTCTCGGTTTCTCCCAGTAGACGGTTGGTCCTGGTTGTCTGACGTTGCTTATTTCCTCTTGTTTTTTCTTTACTTCTTCCTTCCTCCGTTCTTGCTCTCTTTCTTCTTTTTCTCTTTGCCATTTCATTTTCTTTTGTTCCCATTCTGCTTCTCTTTCCTTTCGTTCTTCCTCTCTCTCTTTTCGTTCTTGCTCTCTCTTTTCTTCTCTCTCTTCCCTCTCCTTTCGCTCTTGCTCTCTCTTTTCTTCTCTCTCTTTATCCCTCTTTGCTGCTCTCTCTTCCCTCTCCTTTCGCTCCTGTTCTCTCTCCTTTCGTTCTTGCTCTCTCCTTTCTTCTCTCTCCTTTCGCTCTTGCTCTCTCCTTTCTTCTCTCTCCTTTCGCTCTTGCTCTCTCTCCTTTCGCTCCTGTTCTCTCTCCTTTCGTTCTTGCTCTCTCTTTTCTTCTCTCTCTTTCTCTCTCTTTGCTGCTCTCTCCTTTCGTTCTTGCTCTCTCCTTTCTTCTTTCTCCTTTCGCTCTTGCTCTCTCTCCTTTCGCTCCTGTTCTCTCTCTTCCCTTTCTTTCTCTCTCTTCTTTCGTTCTTGCTCTATCCACCACTCCAAGAACTTCTCTATTTCACTCTTCTCCTGCTGCTTTGGTGATGCCATCATCTCTGTTTTATTCTATTTCTTCCCTCCTCTTCTTTTTTTTTTTTTTTTTTTTTTTTTTTCAGTTTATATAATCCTATCCTACTCCTTCTACTTATACTATGAATATGTTTCCTTACATATTTCTTCTTCCGTTTGTTGTCGCTGGATGTCGTGCGTGTGTTTCCTATGAGCGCGTTCGTCTATGTGTTTGCTTCTTTCTACTTACTACTAATTACCCCTACTTTACTTTCTTAACCCTTTTAAACTATTTCTCATACTAAACTATTTACCTCTTAATTTCATCTTCTTATCTTATTTTTAAATTAATTTACCAGTGTTTTAACCTAGAACTGCAATCTAACTCTTTTCTTTAACATTTTATTATTTATTTCTTACACTTCCTAGGTCGAATTTCGCCATGTCTTTTTATGATTTTAATAGAGACCGAAATATTTATACGGGAAAGTCCGCAACTCTACCCGTCGGTCCCACTCGTTAGGGCGCCATCTTACTAACTGCAACGGACCGAGCCAACCTACGCACCATGCCGTCAACCCTTCCGTCGTTGACCAGCACGCGCGCGCAAGCCACCCACCAAACCGACGCCCGTTGCAGAGCAAGAATTTTGAAACGAGCCGCTCGCAGCCGAAACCACGAACGCTGTGCAATGCTCGCCAAAATCTGCCAGAGAACAAGTCACTGGACTTAAAAAAGAAAAAACCTAACTTGCTGCGGATTCTACCCTTAGCGGGTAAGTCGTCCCGGGGGATGGGTTCTTTTGAAAGACATCTAAACGGCGAAATGACCATATCAACTGTAGGAGAGTGTAAGAAACTTGTTTAAAATAATACTCAGTTTGTTTGCAAGTTAGTTAAAAAATCTTTATTTTTTAAATTTAAAAAATTTAAAATTTACTATTACACTGCACAGTCTGCAATTTATTTGACTTAAAAAATTTATATCCTTTGTGTTGGTTCTTAACACAGTTAAGAAACCATACTGCTTATTTTAGTTGACATTTAAAATTTAAATTAGAATTTACGATTTTAATTTCCTTTCAATCAGAGTATGCCAAAGCGTAAAACTTTGCTCTACTTGACGGTCAATCTTACTTGTCGAAAATATAACCCTTTACTATCTGTCATAATTTTATTTTATGTTCCCAGGTTCTCAACCTTGCGATTTTAAACGTCAATATATGGTTTTGTTTACTTAACTTTTTACTGAAAATTTTAATTGTTACAAATTACAAATATTCGTTGATTCAAGCAAAGCCTTACTTTTCAACACACTCCGAAAAATCCCTACTTTTCACATTTTGTTCTATTTATTTAAACTCTCTAAACACACTACTTTATTTTATGGCCATATTTTACATAGCCATTTAAATGATAAAATTTTTTCTATATCTTTCTCAATTTAAAATGAGCAACTTTAAAATTCAAATTCTATTTACTTTATCAGGTAAAATTTCAAACAATTTTACCACCAACCTAAAAACAATTTCATAAAACATATCAAATTATATAAAAACCAATTATGAAGTACATACTGAAACAAAATTTACATATAAAACATATAGCCATATCTCCTACAAGATTATCAAAATATTTACTGAACATCAAATAATAATTTATAAAAACTTTTAAAACATCTGCTGAATAAATTCAAACACCTTCCCATATTGAAATTATAATATTTAAATACATATTTTAATTCAAAAAGTTTACTGAAACCTATTTAAACCTTTTTCAAGCATATCTTCACTCATTTACAAAATCTACAAATTTATTTAAATTCATTTAACCCTTTGATTAGAAAATATTTAACCCTTTGATTAGAAAATATTTAACCCTTTGATTATCATTTGAATTAACCCTTTCTTCATGACAATTATACATACTGAAGTTTAATTTAAATTTATTTAAAATTCATCAATGCAATTTCTGAAGGAAATTGATATTTAATAAATTTTGTATACCTTTGCTAAATGGCTACAAACCCATTTGCCTTTATTATAGAACTTACATTTTTAAACCAATTTGCAAAAATTTCAATTTTCTTTCTAAGTTATTCTACCATCAAGATATTAATTTAAATACACATAAATCATGAAATAAACAATATATATATACTTATAATCCAAAAAAGAAAACTTATATTAACATATTAAAATTGGTTAGCTAGACCCACTTACAAATTTAAAATCTCTTGTTTAATTTAACCCTTTTATTGTACCTTTTAAAATTTTAAAATCTACCCATATTAAAATCATGTCCCTTTATTCTTACTCAAACCTTGGTTTGATTTAATTTATTTCATACACATATATAATTTCACCCTTTTCTAAATAAAATCAAAAGTTTACATTAAAAAGCATCAATTTGTTAGACCCTTTGTTTATTTTAAATGAAAACAATTTATGTCAATTTGTTTATTATGGAAAAGTGTCGTAATGACTTCTTCTAAATAAATTACCAATTTAGTTTAATTTAATTATATGAAATACCACTCCTGTTATAGGAGCACCTGAAACTAAAGCATAGCCTTCCAATCAGCTGTTGTAAAACAATGGCCTTTTGTCCGCCATCTTGGATATTTACTTTTAGGAAATTATATTTAACTTCATTTCAACACATCTTTTATTTAATTTCTTTACTCTTTCATAATATTTTAAACTCTTTAATTAATTTAAATCCTTTATTCGATTTGCTTATTTAAAACCCTTTCCCTTTACATAAGTTCTAATCTAAAATTTCTATTTCCCTTACATACATAAAATACAACATAAATTCTGCATTAATGGCATCGCCATCTTGAAAACCCCCCACTCTTTAAAACAAAGCCACCAGCATTTACTTGTAAAATTTAAAGTTTACTGTTAATGATTTGAAAATTTATTTAAATTTTGTAACATTTTCCCAATTTAGAAAAAATTCTTCAAATTAAAATTTTAATTTGCAAAAGGAAAACGGTTTAGATCTGACCTGATTTTACACAAAGCATGGCTTGCCTATCTTCTCCCTCTCTTTTCCGTCTCTCCCTTTGTCCTCCAACGGGGTGGGGAAAATCCGGCGTGGCTGGTGCTTTGTTCCCACGGAAGAATACTTGGATGCGTCCCACGCATTGCCGCCATCTTTGAAAACCTCCATCCCTTTGTGTATTTTTCTAGGCCTTAGTTAGATCCGCTCGCTTCACCCTTTGGTTGAATCCTTCCATCTTCTTTCTTCGATGCTATTCGCACCTCTTTTAAAAGTCGACGGTTACTGGTAAAATTTTAGCTTTAAGTCCTACTTTTAACACAGTTCTTGGGCATCTCTTAATACAGAAAATACAAAGAAAAATCTTTTAAAAACGTTTATCAATTTAGTTAAATTTTGTTTAAAATTGTTTGAAATTTAGACTCACACTTTTTTAAACTGTTTGCAAGGTTACACTGTTCACATCGCCTTGTCTTTCTAGCAAGGCTACAACACACACATTTAACGACGCTCGCACATAAGTTGATGGAAAATTAATAGGAAAACCCCTTTCGCTGCGATCTTGAAATGCGAAAGGGGTCCCATTACGAAACTACTGCGTCACGACATCTCAACGAAGCGAACTGTCTCTAGCCACTCATAGTTTTGAACTATTTACGGTAATAAAACTATTGTTCATTATTTTACCGGAGCTACTCCCGACACCGACCTTACCCTTCGAGAGTCCTGGTTTAGCTGGGGCTCCAACAGACGCGAAGCCTGCTCAATCCCCGGGCAAACACCCCCCACTTGCAGACCGTTCCCACGGGTTGACAACCAATCGGGAGCTTAGCTTGATGTCGCCTGATCGACTCGCGCACATCTTTTGTACTTTGGTGTAATGGCTCGCAAAAATGATAGACCGATCGATTTAATCCATTTTTACGATCAAGCCGTATAACTCCTTAAGGGTGCTTCTGATGGAATTTTACTATTCTTTATTTTTGATTTTTCTCGTCTTGCTTTATCTCTGGAAATGTCGATGGTAATTCTAGGCCAATTTTGACCATCTTCCCCTTGCAAACTGCCTTAACTTTAAGTTACAAACCCTTCCCACGGTGGCTTGGTCTGTTTTACTTACATAAACTTTAGACTCTTTATGTTTTACATATTTTATTTTTGCGGCATGTATTCCAAGAGAATATTGCCCGCCCCACGTTGGGCGCCATCTTACTAACTGCAACGGACCGAGCCAACCTACGCACCATGCCGTCAACCCTTCCGTCGTTGACCAGCACGCGCGCGCAAGCCACCCACCAAACCGACGCCCGTTGCAGAGCAAGAATTTTGAAACGAGCCGCTCGCAGCCGAAACCACGAACGCTGTGCAATGCTCGCCAAAATCTGCCAGAGAACAAGTCACTGGACTTAAAAAAGAAAAAACCTAACTTGCTGCGGATTCTACCCTTAGCGGGTAAGTCGTCCCGGGGGATGGGTTCTTTTGAAAGACATCTAAACGGCGAAATGACCATATCAACTGTAGGAGAGTGTAAGAAACTTGTTTAAAATAATACTCAGTTTGTTTGCAAGTTAGTTAAAAAATCTTTATTTTTTAAATTTAAAAAATTTAAAATTTACTATTACACTGCACAGTCTGCAATTTATTTGACTTAAAAAATTTATATCCTTTGTGTTGGTTCTTAACACAGTTAAGAAACCATACTGCTTATTTTAGTTGACATTTAAAATTTAAATTAGAATTTACGATTTTAATTTCCTTTCAATCAGAGTATGCCAAAGCGTAAAACTTTGCTCTACTTGACGGTCAATCTTACTTGTCGAAAATATAACCCTTTACTATCTGTCATAATTTTATTTTATGTTCCCAGGTTCTCAACCTTGCGATTTTAAACGTCAATATATGGTTTTGTTTACTTAACTTTTTACTGAAAATTTTAATTGTTACAAATTACAAATATTCGTTGATTCAAGCAAAGCCTTACTTTTCAACACACTCCGAAAAATCCCTACTTTTCACATTTTGTTCTATTTATTTAAACTCTCTAAACACACTACTTTATTTTATGGCCATATTTTACATAGCCATTTAAATGATAAAATTTTTTCTATATCTTTCTCAATTTAAAATGAGCAACTTTAAAATTCAAATTCTATTTACTTTATCAGGTAAAATTTCAAACAATTTTACCACCAACCTAAAAACAATTTCATAAAACATATCAAATTATATAAAAACCAATTATGAAGTACATACTGAAACAAAATTTACATATAAAACATATAGCCATATCTCCTACAAGATTATCAAAATATTTACTGAACATCAAATAATAATTTATAAAAACTTTTAAAACATCTGCTGAATAAATTCAAACACCTTCCCATATTGAAATTATAATATTTAAATACATATTTTAATTCAAAAAGTTTACTGAAACCTATTTAAACCTTTTTCAAGCATATCTTCACTCATTTACAAAATCTACAAATTTATTTAAATTCATTTAACCCTTTGATTAGAAAATATTTAACCCTTTGATTAGAAAATATTTAACCCTTTGATTATCATTTGAATTAACCCTTTCTTCATGACAATTATACATACTGAAGTTTAATTTAAATTTATTTAAAATTCATCAATGCAATTTCTGAAGGAAATTGATATTTAATAAATTTTGTATACCTTTGCTAAATGGCTACAAACCCATTTGCCTTTATTATAGAACTTACATTTTTAAACCAATTTGCAAAAATTTCAATTTTCTTTCTAAGTTATTCTACCATCAAGATATTAATTTAAATACACATAAATCATGAAATAAACAATATATATATACTTATAATCCAAAAAAGAAAACTTATATTAACATATTAAAATTGGTTAGCTAGACCCACTTACAAATTTAAAATCTCTTGTTTAATTTAACCCTTTTATTGTACCTTTTAAAATTTTAAAATCTACCCATATTAAAATCATGTCCCTTTATTCTTACTCAAACCTTGGTTTGATTTAATTTATTTCATACACATATATAATTTCACCCTTTTCTAAATAAAATCAAAAGTTTACATTAAAAAGCATCAATTTGTTAGACCCTTTGTTTATTTTAAATGAAAACAATTTATGTCAATTTGTTTATTATGGAAAAGTGTCGTAATGACTTCTTCTAAATAAATTACCAATTTAGTTTAATTTAATTATATGAAATACCACTCCTGTTATAGGAGCACCTGAAACTAAAGCATAGCCTTCCAATCAGCTGTTGTAAAACAATGGCCTTTTGTCCGCCATCTTGGATATTTACTTTTAGGAAATTATATTTAACTTCATTTCAACACATCTTTTATTTAATTTCTTTACTCTTTCATAATATTTTAAACTCTTTAATTAATTTAAATCCTTTATTCGATTTGCTTATTTAAAACCCTTTCCCTTTACATAAGTTCTAATCTAAAATTTCTATTTCCCTTACATACATAAAATACAACATAAATTCTGCATTAATGGCATCGCCATCTTGAAAACCCCCCACTCTTTAAAACAAAGCCACCAGCATTTACTTGTAAAATTTAAAGTTTACTGTTAATGATTTGAAAATTTATTTAAATTTTGTAACATTTTCCCAATTTAGAAAAAATTCTTCAAATTAAAATTTTAATTTGCAAAAGGAAAACGGTTTAGATCTGACCTGATTTTACACAAAGCATGGCTTGCCTATCTTCTCCCTCTCTTTTCCGTCTCTCCCTTTGTCCTCCAACGGGGTGGGGAAAATCCGGCGTGGCTGGTGCTTTGTTCCCACGGAAGAATACTTGGATGCGTCCCACGCATTGCCGCCATCTTTGAAAACCTCCATCCCTTTGTGTATTTTTCTAGGCCTTAGTTAGATCCGCTCGCTTCACCCTTTGGTTGAATCCTTCCATCTTCTTTCTTCGATGCTATTCGCACCTCTTTTAAAAGTCGACGGTTACTGGTAAAATTTTAGCTTTAAGTCCTACTTTTAACACAGTTCTTGGGCATCTCTTAATACAGAAAATACAAAGAAAAATCTTTTAAAAACGTTTATCAATTTAGTTAAATTTTGTTTAAAATTGTTTGAAATTTAGACTCACACTTTTTTAAACTGTTTGCAAGGTTACACTGTTCACATCGCCTTGTCTTTCTAGCAAGGCTACAACACACACATTTAACGACGCTCGCACATAAGTTGATGGAAAATTAATAGGAAAACCCCTTTCGCTGCGATCTTGAAATGCGAAAGGGGTCCCATTACGAAACTACTGCGTCACGACATCTCAACGAAGCGAACTGTCTCTAGCCACTCATAGTTTTGAACTATTTACGGTAATAAAACTATTGTTCATTATTTTACCGGAGCTACTCCCGACACCGACCTTACCCTTCGAGAGTCCTGGTTTAGCTGGGGCTCCAACAGACGCGAAGCCTGCTCAATCCCCGGGCAAACACCCCCCACTTGCAGACCGTTCCCACGGGTTGACAACCAATCGGGAGCTTAGCTTGATGTCGCCTGATCGACTCGCGCACATCTTTTGTACTTTGGTGTAATGGCTCGCAAAAATGATAGACCGATCGATTTAATCCATTTTTACGATCAAGCCGTATAACTCCTTAAGGGTGCTTCTGATGGAATTTTACTATTCTTTATTTTTGATTTTTCTCGTCTTGCTTTATCTCTGGAAATGTCGATGGTAATTCTAGGCCAATTTTGACCATCTTCCCCTTGCAAACTGCCTTAACTTTAAGTTACAAACCCTTCCCACGGTGGCTTGGTCTGTTTTACTTACATAAACTTTAGACTCTTTATGTTTTACATATTTTATTTTTGCGGCATGTATTCCAAGAGAATATTGCCCGCCGCAACACACATACACACACACACAAACACACACACACACACACACACTTACACACACACACACACACACACACACACACACACACACACACATACACACACACACTTACACACACACACACACACACACACACACACACACAAACACACACACACACACACACACACACACACACACACACACTTACACACACACACACACACACACACACACACACACACACACACACACACACACACTTACACACATATATATAAATGTTAAAAAATTTTTACAATACAAGAATTGTTTTAATTCATATATTTTTCTAAGCTATTCCCCAATAAATTCATTAGCACCTTCAGGGAAAACAATAATATCACATTCTTATGTGCTGAAGATGCTGATACATTTGTTGATGAAAACCTTTGAAAAATATATAAATTAAAACAATTGTAGTGTTTGAAATATTTGTATTCATTTAATATAATCCAAGAAAACGTATCACCATATTTAAAATATATATATATATATATATATGCTTTATGCCTCCTCTCACATTTACATAAGCAGATCCCTTCGACAACCCAGACGATGAAAACTGCCTATATATAATCTTTCACAAAAGTTTGACCTAAAATGGATACCATTGATTTCGGGTTATTATTTTCTTTAAATAGTTTTTTAAATTTATCTTCAAGTGTAATTACATTTATTCAATAAACTCCTATGCTGCATATTATAAAGGCCTAAAGGACCTTGATGAGCTACAGATACGCAAGAGATTGTCCGACTTGCAAGTGCCAGGTTTAGCTAATGCAGACAGAAAGGGCCCGTTGTAGTGATCAGCATTTTAGGAAATTCTTTTTCCATATCTATTGCCATTTTTTGCTTTTTTAGGAATGCATGAAAATAAAGCATTGCTCAAATATTTGTCTGGATGATTTGAAGGACCATAGTAGTTACTGGATTATCTCTTACGGTGGATTGAATGTTTGTTTAAGAACATAGTGTTAGATTAGAACTTTGCATTGCAGATATTACAAGTAAGCAATCCGTTCTTGGTATTTTTCTATGCTTTGTCGATAATTTAAGATTCACTCATAATATCACATTTTTTCTTCTCCGTCTATTATTACATAGCACAACAGACGTAACCTATGGAGGGCTTTGGTATGTTCATATACTATGCGCACTGTGCTTCTGCTAATTCGTACAATGACACATATTCCCATAGATCTTCATGAAGGTGCTACTCCTGTTACGCCTTGATCCACCATTCGGCTTCGTTCCACCTGATTAACCACTTTGCTCTCTTGTGTTCCTTTATTTCGCCAATACGTTCTGTCCACTTACAGCTCCGTATTCCTTAAAAGCAAATATTTTCAACGACTTTATTGTCAATGTTATTAAAAGCGCTTTAAGCTCACAGTTCGTTCTCCGTCCACTGGTAATTCTGTGACTTCCTTCATCAGCTTTTTGTGTCCATTGTCCTTCAACGGTAGATCTCTACCTTCCTTATCAGTCTTTTTCTACCTTCCATTACCAGTAGTTCTCTACCTTCCTTTAGCGATGGTTTTGTACCTTCATTCACCAGTTTTGTGTTTCCGTTGTCCTGAAACGGTAGATCTCTAACTTCCTTATCAGTCTTTTTCTACCTTCCATTACCAGTAGTTCTCTACCCTCCTTCACCGGTATTTCTCCACCCTCCTTCTGTGGTAGTTTTGTAATTTCATTCACCAGTTTTGTGTTTCCGTTGTCCTGAAACGGTAGATCTCTACCTTCCTTATCAGTCTTTTTCTACCTTCCATTGCCAGTAGTTCTCTAACTTCCTTCACCGGTAGTTCTCCACCCTCCTTCAGTGGTAGTTTTGTACCTTCATTCACCAGTTTTGTGTTTCCGTTATCCTGCAACGGTAGATCTCTACCTTCCTTATCAGTCTTTTTCTACCTTCCATTGCCAGAAGTTCTCTAACTTCCTTCACCGGTAGTTCTCCACCCTCCTTCTGTGGTAGTTTTGTACCTTCATTCACCAGTTTTGTGTTTCCGTCGTCCTGAAACGGTAGATCTCTAACTTCCTTATCAGTCTTTTTCTACCTTCCTTTACCAGTAGTTCCCTAACTTCCTTCACCGGTAGTTCTCCACCCTCCTTCAGTGGTAGTTTTGTACCTTCATTCACCAGTTTTGTGTTTCCGTTGTCCTGCAACGGTAGATCTCTACCTTCCTTATCAGTCTTTTTCTACCTTCCATTGCCAGAAGTTCTCTAACTTCCTTCACCGGTAGTTCTCCACCCTCCTTCTGTGGTAGTTTTGTACCTTCATTCACCAGTTTTGTGTTTCCGTTGTCCTGAAACGGTTGATCTCTAACTTCCTTATCAGTCTTTCTCTACCTTCCTTTAGCAGTAGTTCTCTACCCTCCTTCACCGGTAGTTCTCCACCCTCCTTCTGTGGTATTTTTGTACCTTCATTCACCAGTTTTGTGTTTCCGTTGTTCTGAAACTGTAGATATCTAACTTCCTTATCAGGCTTTTTCTACCTTCCTTTACCAGTAGTTCTCTAACTTCCTTCACCGGTAGTTCTCCACCCTCCTTCAGTGGTAGTTTTGTACCTTCATTCACCAGTTTTGTGTTTCCGTTGTCCTGCAACGGTAGATCTCTACCTTCCTTATCAGTCTTTTTCTACCTTCCATTGCCAGAAGTTCTCTAACTTCCTTCACCGGTAGTTCTCCACCCTCCTTCTGTGGTAGTTTTGTACCTTCATTCACCAGTTTTGTGTTTCCGTTGTCCTGCAACGGTAGATCTCTACCTTCCTTATCAGTCTTTTTCTACCTTCCATTGCCAGAAGTTCTCTAACTTCCTTCACCGGTAGTTCTCCACCCTCCTTCAGTGGTAGTTTTGTACCTTCATTCACCAGTTTTGTGTTTCCGTTGTCCTGCAACGGTAGATCTCTACCTTCCTTATCAGTCTTTTTCTACCTTCTATTGCCAGAAGTTCTCTAACTTCCTTCACCGGTAGTTCTCCACCTTCCTTCAGTGGTAATTTTCTACCTTCATTGACAAGTTTTGTGTTTCCGTTGTCCAATAACAGTAGATCTCTACCCTCCTTATCAGTCTTTTTTTTACCTTCCTTCACGGGTAGTTCTCTGTCTTCCATAACGGGTAGTTCTCTACCTTCCTTCATGGATAGTTCTCTATCTTCCCTCACTAGTAGTTGTCTACTTTTCCTCACCAGCAGTTTTCTTCCTTCCTTCAGCAGTAGTTTTTTACTTTACTTCATTTGTAGTTCTCTGTTTTTCTTTACCGGTAGTCGTCTATTGTCTTTCGTCAGCCATTTATTGCATTATTGATTGAAATGCGATATTACTGCTGTTAGAACACTGCAGTGTGAAATACATTTTACTTTTACAGCTGCAATATTAAATTAAAACTAATATTTTTCATATAAATATTACCAAAATAATATTTAAATTAGAATATATTGTAACGAAGTCATATGACTTTCAATGACAATTCAATGACATCTTAGTCACGAATTGTCATTATTATCGCTGAATTTCGAAACTCTCCGAACATTCCCGAATGTTTCCGAACCTGAACTATTCCCCTTGATGCAGAATAAAATTGTAAGGTTTTATTAGACCTTATATATCGTAAGTAGTGAATAAATTAATCTTTAAAAAATAATAAAACTACTTATAGATTTTAGCAGTGTATATTTATATACCTGTAAATTAACTCATTAATCATCCAGATTCCTAAGGATTCAGAAACCGCTTAATATCAGGCTCTTCATGTTTGTGCAAGCACATTTAAAATTCAATTCAATTTAATTGATGCTCCCGTCTGTGTCGGAGTACGGACATGTCTATGTATACATGTTGATTTGTCTGTGTATAGTTTCTCTTGGGTAGAGAGTCGATTGTCCTGAAGAGTGAAAGCCTTCCTAATGTCTATTTTTCTTTCTATTTAACCTTTCCACACCAGTATTGTAAGATTTGAAATTATTCAGTCTCCTACAGGTCTATATCAAACCCGATAATTATTTATAAAATACTCGCAGTATCTTATAAACAAGTCGCCACTATTCGCAGACAACAGGTACTGTCGTTAATAACTAAACTTAAATACTATTCATAAAGATAAAATTTCATGTAACAGCGAAATAAATGTGAGAACAATATCATATTATTCACCGCTTAGGGGCTGGTTTTTTTTATAATTATTGTTTTAACAGCAACAGGTTGTTGGGAAAAATCTTACCCATTGCGAGATACTGAAGCATTACATTTTCCAATCAGCTGATTGTCACTGTTCACAAACACGGTTTCATACAACAGCTGAATTCCTATTCATTTAGAGGTTATGTTTACATTATTTTTAAATGCAATCTCAAATATTTCAAAAATAAGTTCAGTTAAGTTTAAGCTAGCAGTTTATATAATGATTATTATTATTTGTAAGAATTTATTATTAATTATAAATAATTGTAACTGTAAAATTGAGGTAATTACTCACTAATAACATAATATAAACAATTAATGAATAAAAAACTGCATTTGTAAAATTACTGTTATTTTAATGGTTTTAATTACTATGAACGCGTTTTCCTACAACAGCTGTATTACTTTTCATTTAGAGGTTATGTTTGCATTATTTTTAAATGTAATTTCACATATTTCTAAAATCGGTTCAGTTTAGTTTAAGCTAGCAGTTTATATAATGATTATTATTATTATTATTATTATTATTATTGTTTGTAAGAATTTATTATTAATTATAAATAATTGTAATTGTAAAGTTAAGCTTTTACTGATTAACAAAATTATATAAACAATTAATTAATAAAGAACTGCATTTGTAAAATTACTGTTATTTTAATAATTATGAACGCGTTTCCCTACAACAGCTGTATTACTTTTCATTTAGAGGTTATGTTTGCATTATTTTTTAAACGTAATTTCAAATATTTCTAAAATCGGTTCAGTTACGTTTAAGCTAGCAGTTTATATAATGATTATTATTATTATTTGTAAAAATTTATTATTAACTATGAATAATTGTAACTGTAAAGTTGAGGTAATTACTCATTAACAACATAATATAAATAATTAATGAATAAAAAACTACATTTGTAAAATTACTGTTATTTTAACAGTTTTAATTATTGTTAATTGTAATTAGTATCGTATTATTTGTAATAATATTACTAGAGTGATTGTTATTACTCTAATAAGTATTTATAGTAAAACTGTAAGAAATTATTGGTCCATGGTTACTAAGGAAGGATTGAATAATTACGTCGCTTTTGGAGAAAGGCTATTCCAAGGCTGAAATAATTTTATGGCTTTACTTTTAAGCTATCTTCATCTTTCCATCCAGATGATACTTCTATGTACGTTTTAACTAATAATTCAATAATTGTACGAAATTTTGAATGTATTTAAATGGATTTATAGAAGAACAGCATTACTTCTTTTTTTTTAACCCGGGTCTGAGCCCCCAAAACCCGCACAGCCCTCGTGGCAGTCAACCTCTAGCGAGCGCCCTCCGTCTCACATGCGCATGCGGTTAGTCTCCCTACCGCGAGTGAAGGAAACGGGATTGATTTCCTACGTACCAAGCTGATAAGCTCTTTCCATGGAGAATCAGGAGATAGTGAAATGAAACAGTACGTTAAGGGTCGCGCTAAGAGCAGTATGAAAAAACCTGGCAAGAAAGAAATCGTGCCAGGAAAAATCCCACGACAGATCATGAAGGAACCCTGGAGGCTTAGATCACCTTATGCTAAGGAATAAGGAGAGGTATTACCTTGCAAAGACCTTGTTAGTGAGACTATGGCAGGAATGGCATGCACCTCTTCTTCTGCTGCATACTCGAAACTGAAAAGGCATTCAATCAAATTAGTACTTCCGTTGGGCTAAGCTGTGGCCTGGAGATGTGCCCCTGCGTCACCTGGAACATAACTGTGAAGCAGAATTTATTAGTATGTATAGTTTATTTTTGGTTTTATGGTTGGAGCTAGGGGGTCAGTAAAGACAACGGACTTCTGTGTGTGTCGTGGGTGGGGCCGTATCTACCCAGTGAGGAAATTAATGTGGATGTTGTATGTGCATGAGCCTGTTTGTAGAACTTTGTTGCTAAGTGTCGGAGGTGTGTTTGATGAGGTACTTTCAAGTCAGTGTGAAGTAGTGTTAATCTTGTACATCTAGGTGCCTTCGTGATTATTCGCAAAACCTTGTTATGGAATAGCTGTAGTCTGCGTGTGGGTGAGTTGCCTACATGGCCCCAGACGCGTGAGTATGCTGCGCAACATAACAGCATTACTTCTGAAGTCGGTAAATAGACAGCGTACTCTAGTAGTGATGAACTGAACTGTGTTAAGCATTCAATCTGGTTGAAATTGCAAATTAAACTGTAAACGTTCCGAACACAACTTCGCAAACATCCTGTATACCGTCGTTGTAAAGTGCAATATATTAAATCGATTCTAAAATTAACGCCGGAGTTCCCAGTTGTAAATACGGCCGAGAAAGGCTCGGTTGTGACGTGCAAGCCGCTAGGCCGAGAAAGGCAAAGCAGGAAATAGCGGGGATTACCTCCCTCTGCCGGAATAGGATGAGCCACAGATTACCTGATAAAAATTAACACGTCTGTGTTGTGAAGCGATTTAAGCGCCCTTCTTTGATCGACGCCGTTAGGAATTTTTTGATATCCTTTAAACTTTATCTTGAGCAGATTATTTTTATCATTTATGTGATGTCCTGCCACTCATTAAAATTCCCATTTATAATAACCTAAAGATATTTTAAAAAATTAGAGAAATCCGTAAACTATTTTTAAACCTTAACTAGGCCTATACGTAGATATAACGTTAAAAAAAATTAAAGTATATTCTTGCATAAGTCAACAAAGAAAAATTTTATTTTAGTTACTTTTTATTGCATAATTACAACTAATATAAATATGTATATATATATATATATATATATATATATATATATATATATATATTTATACGTCATAATAACAATATATAATGGCAAAATCGAATGTGAATTTCCTTGCAATTTTTCATTTTCCTTTCTGTGTATGATGTTGAAAAATTATTTATGTTTTATTACTATCTATACACTTTATTTTTTTCGTCGCTTGCATTGTGTCGCAGTTTCTTTTCGCTTTCCTTTCGCATTGTCCGTTTGTGAAGCAAGGTTCGATACCATTAATCCAGTTTGTTTGTTTATTTTATTCTTTTCATTCATTTTTAATCCTTGAACTTTATTTATGATATTGTGTGGTAACCATGGCAATAATATAAGGTTGTGCAATGGAGGTTTTTACGACAACCGGATGGGAGTGAAATCAAAATTCATATAGGCTCCTTTAGGAATTTACTCCTAGCTATGGGAAAATTACCACATTGTCAGAACGCTAGACTTGGAGTAAAAATATACTCGGTTCGAATCCAACTTAGACCCCAAATTTTTTATAATTTGATTATAGAATAATTAGGCTATTTGAAAAAACTGTATTAACATACAAATTTGTACAAGATATATATATATATATATATAAGGAGAGTGTGAACTAATAGGAGGAACTGAAAAACTTTTCGCACGACACTATTCCCCCCCCCCGTATTAAAAATCACTGTAATTCTAAAAGTGGCCCTGGTTTACTACCGGCTTTTATTATCTTTCATTCTTACAGATATGCTACTTTATTTCCTCCAAACACTATTTTCACAACTGTTTTGAAATTGTATTTTAATGTATACCATATATATTTTACATCACGACGAAGGGGTTTTCAATGATATATGTTAGAACTATTTCGCCCTGCACAGTTGTTCTCAACTCTTAATGGCGTTACGCAGGGGTTTCAAGCTAATCCTAGCTTCTAGAGTTTGGGGTCTCTAGAAGTACCCTAGCCAAGAAAACTTTTACTCAATACTTTGATCACTACATTGAACTCGCTCACATTCATTCTTAAGGGGATACTTGTTTGTACACTACTTCAGTGGCGACACTACTGCTCACGGTGAGCAACAATCTAATTATAAACGCAATTTAGATTAAATCGCACTTAACTTGTCCGAGTGCTGTTAACACAGAAAAATATATTAAAAACAAGTAAACAAAATTATTTTAAAAAGTTAATTCCTACATAAAGCAAAAAAGAAAAGTTTTATTTTAATAATTTTAAAAATACTTAACTAAGTGAATACGTAATTGCTTACTTGCTGACGCGTGAGAGGGTTAGCTTCGTAAAAGGAACGAATGTTTTGAAACACGTCAGAAAGTAAGCAATTACGTATTCACTTAGTTGAGTATTTTTAAAATTAGTTTAATCAGTGTATTTACTATGATCACATCAAGCAATTTCAGTTTTATTTTAGTTTCGTTTTGTTTTATAATTACAAATAATATAAATATGTATATGCATATCTCAGAATAATAGTATTAAGTGGCAAAATATTAAGCGACTCACTTTGCAATTTTCCACTTTCCTTTCTATGAATGGTGTTGGACTATTATTTTTGTTTGTTACTATTTATACGCTTTCTTTTTTTCGTCGCTTGCATTGTGTTGTATTTTCTTTTCACTTTCCTTTCGCATTATCTGTTTGTGAAGCAAGGTTCGATAACGTTAATCCAGTTAGTGGGCGTATGGGTATAATGTGACATTATTATCACCAATTGTAAAATTTAATAAACTAAATAAATCTTTATAATTTTACGACCATAGTTGTAAAGCTTTCATCAGCATTAATCCACAACTGAATCAGATTTTATCTTAATTAAGTAATATATACATTGTCGTTATATTGCCTAAACATTACAGCACGTAGCAAAGTTAATGAATATCAAAGAGGCATTGGACGGAAACGCGTCTTCCTGTAAGATAAAGTCAGACGTGTTTCCGCTTATGAGTTTGAATCATCGGTCGTCTCTTTCCAACGTATAGTAAAACACCTCCAGACGTTCAAGGTTTAAAAGAACAAATGTTTATTACAACGAAAACACAGGTGTATTTGAAAAATTATTTTTGAATTTTGTTATCAACTAAATTTAACATTATTTTAATAATAATAATAATAGTTTGTTCAAACAAATATTTTTAAATAAAGAAACTTTTGTTATTCATATCGCCTTTTCAACTAAATTAAGTCGGAGTACCTCTCGTAGGCAGAACCTACGGGTACCTATGGTTTCCCAGAATTTTCAATTTAAATTTACCAAAACGTTTTATTTTATTTTTTATTTTTAACAAACAGTTTGTTTACATGTTTTTAAAAAGAGATGTGATAAAAGCTATTTTTTTCTTGAAACAGAGCTAATAGTTTGTTATGTCGTATTTAAACGTTTTGTAACAGTAAAACATGAAAATTCAACCATTAAACCCCTCCCCAGAGTGCCACAAAATACTACCATTTTACAAAAAACATTGGTCAGCTGTTAAATAATTATATTCTTCTTATTGTTTTTCGCGAACAACCCCCCAGATATTAACGTTTATTCCAGCTATTATAACCTTGTTCACTGCTTTATACATTTACGTAGTAATTTTTAACAAAATAACTTTTAGATTCTTCCCTCCCTTTCTTCCCTTCAGAAGTATGAGCTGGATCAACCGAAATCGCCGTCCCCCAAAGTCCTCAAGCCTCCTCCGCTTCAGGGTACCAATAAGCTGTAACTTATGCAACACCAAACGTTCACGGTTGGTGGGTGCTTGATCAGTTCAAAGTATCTCAGCTACCTACGACACTACCACATCTTGAACGCTTTGTCAGCATCCGAGAGTCTACTATGTATTGAAATACTGTCACTAACATATATTAGAGGTATTATTATAGTTTGTACACTTGAGTCGTGACATGAGCATCGTCCTCGTTTTGATGAAAGCTGATCCTCCATTCTCTATTCCTAGTTTATTCCTAGAGTTTATTGTACCTTCCCACCTTCCTGAGTATTTACTGTCACCGGCGCACGAGAAGAGCCTGGCCCAAGGCAGGTCAAAGCGATAAAGTCATTCCCAAAAACACTTCTAACTCAAAACATCAGATTTACAGAAAATTACAATGCAAAAACCGGATCATATATAATTTATTTTGTGCCCCCTTTCTTATTCAAATTAGTACTTTTACCAATCTGTAAATACTTATTTTACTTACTAAAATATAACTACTAAAAAACTACCGTACAGTTAGGTTATGTTTGTAAGTCAAAAATATATCGACAGCGCATGCGCAGAACTGAAAACTGAGCGTGACTTATTTCTACATCAGGGCTCTTCTCGTGGGGCGGTGACAGTATTGAGCCTATCAACAGCTGTCCCTTTGATTACATAATAATAGATATAAATTAAGCTTTTCTAAACTTAAAATACTTCAAATCTCACCTTTGTCCAACTTCTGGTCCGGAAGGAATTATTAATCATTTTAGTTGTTCTGTGTTCTGGTATTAACATATGTAAGTTATTGTGGTTTGATGGTATCTTTGTATTGTTGATCGCGTGACTACTTAATGAACGACAAAACAAGTTGGCTTGGAAATATATTAATTAGTTTCATAGTGTAAGAAATTATAAGCGTGTTTTCTTGAAAACACTTTCATAATACTCAAGTTGATTGAGTGAATAAAATTTCAGATTGACTCGTGAGATAATGTTGTTATATAATCACAAAACTTACTGAAACTATCAACTGTATTTGTTTAGATGCGTTTCGGTAGTGAAATCACCATCTTCAGTGAATAGTTCGTTTTACAAAATATAAATTATAAATTTGCCATTCAAGCACGTCTTAAATTTATTCTAAGTGTACGATTTATTACTACATAAATTCTTATCAGGTGTGCAACAATAATCATTGGTCTGACTATTTAGAACAGTTAAAGCGCCGTCTACGATATTCATACGAAACATTCTTTTCGTGTAAATACATGTTCTTACAATGAAAATATTGGAAAGAACCCCAATACCACAAAAATAATACAAAATAACAAATAAAACAAGTTACTTAGGATTAAACCCTTATGTACATTTCGATGGCCATGTCATCATCATCAGAGGGTCTAATTACAAAATTACAATCTAGCAAAAAAGACGTTACAAACTAGAGTGATCCTAGTAGTCATCACTCTAGTTTGTAACTTCTTTTGCTAGATTGTAATTTTGTAATAAGACCCTCTGATGATGATGACATGGTCATCGAAATGTACATAAGGGTTTAATCTTAAGTAACTTGTTTTATTTGTTATTTTGTATTATCTTTGTGGTATTGGGGCTCTTTCCAGTATTTTAATTGTAATATATTGTATCACTGTGCTCTTGACATTGTGTAAATACAT
>JBAIZL010000005.1:78659165-78676665 GCA_036971475.1 Prosapia bicincta
TATACATCGATATGGTAACCTGCTAGTGAAGAAGCGCCTCTCTTACCCATGGAGCCTTACCTGACTGTGGTAAGCTAATCATTATCATTCTAAATCTATTTTATAGTTTAAAATAACAAATTTTATCTAAATTTGTTTTCTATAAACTATGATAGTTTATTGTAAATAATGCAACGTAAAAAAAATACATTTATATGAATTTTGTCTACTGTTTAAATTTTTATCCTTTAATCAAACGAACGTAAATTGGTTTTTAATTATGCTCATGGTATTTCTTCTTCTCAGTAATACTATATAAAATATATTTTAACTTGTAAGTTTGCTGTTGTGGTGAATGGCTGTTTTAAAGATGTAATCATTTTTTTTTGACAATTCAAGTTTGGTAAAAATTACCTTTAAAACCGCCTTGACATTTTAATCTTTTATTCCTTTACTTTGATCTCACTAAACACATTTGTATACATGAATTTCCAACAAGGTTATCTAAAATCGAAATAAAAATTTCATAAATTTATTAAGTAACTAAATAAATAAGTCCTACTAACCACATTACTAAAACATTTGTTTTACTAAAATTACTTTAAGCATTCTTTATTTTACTATAATTACTTTAAAAAACCTTCATTTTAATAAATTTAGTTACAACAATCTTTATATTTTTAAAATTACTTACAACAACTTTGTTTTACTATAATTACTTACAGAAATCTTTAATTTACTATAATTACTTACAGAAATCTTTAATTTACTATAATTACTTACAGAAATCTTTAATTTACTATAATTACTTACAGAAATCTTTAATTTACTATAATTACTTACAGAAATCTTTAATTTACTATAATTACTTACAGAAATCTTTAATTTACTATAATTACTTACAGAAATCTTTAATTTACTATAATTACTTACAGAAATCTTTAATTTACTATAATTACTTACAGAAATCTTTAATTTACTATAATTCCTTACAAAAATCTTTATTTTACTAAAATTACTTACAAAAATCTTTATTTTACTATAATTACTTTAAAAAACCTTTATTTTACTATAATTACTTACAAAACTCTTTATTTTACTATAATTACTTTAAAAAACCTTTATTTTACTATAATTACTTACAAAAATCTTTATTTTACTATAATTACTTTAAAAAACCTTTATTTTACTATAATTACTTACAAAACTCTTTATTATACTCTAATTAATTACAAAAATTTTTTATTTTACTAAAATTACTTACAAAAATCTTTATTTCATTAAAATTACTTACAAAAATCCTTATTTTACAAAATTACTTACAAAAACCTTTATTTTACTAAAATTACTTTTGTATTGTGGTTAGTGGGTTTCTAGTTCAAATTAGTCCTCAGTGCTAAAAATATTTATTAAATGTACCAAATGTTTGACTAATTATTTATATTTTCACCCCGACGCAAACGGTAAAGTCCAAGTATTAAATCTTAGTAACCAAACCAATACTTTGAAATACTTATGAACCTTTGAGAACTTTGTAAAAAATCTTGTAGTTTAAAATAATGTATTATATAAGTTTGTAATCGACATACATAATTCAGCAATACACCTTGTAAAAGAGTTTTTGTTTGAATACTTACAGACATTTCTGTATTTCTAATTATTATTAACATTTTTTAATTTAATCAAACCCGATTACTAAACAGAACCGTTCTAGGCAGTAGATTTCATACAGCCTAGAAACAGGCACGAATGAAAGTGGTCTTGTAGTTTCTTGGCAAGACTGTTTGCAAAACACGACTTCGATATTGACAATACATGTTTCACTTTCCCTTATACACGCTTAAGCCAGTTTTGTTTTCATTTGGCCGTTCTGTGTATAATTAGACATTTAGGAATTTTAGAAAACATGTTTATGCCTCGATCCAAGAAAGAGAGAGAGGGAGTGATAACCGATGCGACAATAATGTTTCGATTACGATGCAACTTCACTTTCCTCTATGCGGAAAGCGAAGCTGTGATAGAAACTTTTACCGTAGAGATAAATTAGATAATTATATAACAATAATTATTGTTGTTTCATATTATTTGTAAAAAACGTGTCAATGAATTATAAAGCGTTGCATACTAGACAAATGTCAAATAACATCAATGAAATGGCTCCATTCCCTTTCACGTTCCAGCTGGACTACAACTAATTAATTTTAAAAAAATATTTTTTTAGGTTGTTCGTCCATTTGGTTTTAGTTAGTACTTTACTAAATGCAAGTCTATTTTGATATTTTGCTTTTCGCATATGTTACACAACCTTTTAAAAATGTATTTAAGTACCGAAACAAATGAAAAGTGGGTAAAGTGCAAAAACTAGAACAAAATCTAAATATTTCAAACACACACAAACCTGTGATAAGTAAATGTTGCTTTATAAAACAGAGCAACACTATCCACTACAATAACGTATGGCAATGATATGTAACATACATATAAATTATGGTTAGGTTAGGTTTTAAAACAAGTAGTATAAAAAAAATTTGGAAGTCAACAAAGAAAATTTTAATTTTAGTTTCTTTTCATTTTATAATTACAACTAATATAAATGTAGCCTAACTGTATAAAACAACTGTGGCATAATGTTTAACATAAATAAATGAAACCTCTAAACCACAAATAATTTATAAGTATTTTTATTGTAAATTACCTCTTAGGATGATTGCTATGCAATCGAAATGTACATAAGGTTTTAAATAAAGAAAAAAGTTATTTGTGGTTTAGAGGTTTCATTTATTTATGTTAATATAAATATGTATATACATATGTCAGAATATCAATATCAAGTGGCAAAATAAAAAACGAATTTTCTTGCAATTTTTCATTTATTTTTCTATGTTTGGCGTTGGACTATTAATTTTGTTTGTTACTATTTATACGCTTTCTTTTATTTCTTCGCTTGCATTGTGTTGTCGTTTGTTTTCGCCTTCCTTCCGCATTGTCCGTTTGTGAAGCACGGTTCGATAACGTTAATCCAGTTTGTTTATTTTATTCTTTTCATTCATTTTTAATTTTTGAGCATTATTTATGATATTGTGTGGTAAACATGGGAACAATTTAAGGTTGTACAATAGATGTTTCAACGACAACCAGATGAGAACAAAAGAAAAATTCATTTACATCTTTAGAAATACATTTCTAGCTATGGGAAAGTTGGCTCAGTGCCAAAAGAGCCTGACTTCGAGTATGAAGATACTCGGTTTGAATCCAGCCTAGACCCGAAAATTTTTATAATTTAATTATTGAATAAATATTTGAAAAAACTTTATTAACATCAATTATCATCCACTCTAGGTTAAATAAAATGTATTTGAACTTGATTGGATGAATAAAACTCTATTTTATTAACGACTGAAAATTTGTACAAAATATACATCAGGAGAGTGTAAGCTAATAGAAGGAAACGAACGATAAGTATACTAGCGCAAGCATTGAACTGGCCTAATGTTGCTGTAAACATAATACGCTATCACTTAAGATGCAAGGCTGCATAATCTCGGAGTTAATTAATACAATAGAACACTATATTACAGTTTTGTAGTACAAAGTATACATTGGCTATGTTACAATTACACTTAAGGTTTCCTGTTAATTTACATTTGACTATAAAAAACAGTTTAGCAATAACCACGTATCTAGTCACACACAGGTCGGCTCTACATGTGTGCGTTGCAAGCCCAGGGTCACCCATTTCCAAATCTATCCTTCCCGAACTCTTTATTGGTATATCGCTGTAACCCTCTATTATAACATAGGGCTGTTAAAAATCCGAGCTTATAAAACAAAATGTGGCACTCAATGGGTCTGGCCTACAGAGGTAAATATTCCATTTGAATATTGTACTTGACAGAGGTTCTAATAGAGTCTAGTTAATATAGTTATTAATAAAAGTAATTAAAAGAAAACTTCTATTATATGTTGACGAATTACTGAATAAAATTTGTATACAACGAATTTAATTAAAATAGGTCGTTAAAATAGGGAGACGCGTTTAAGAAAGTATTAATTACAAAAATTGGAATAAAAACATATATAAGTGGCGCACTATAAGTTCCCAATCTGACCTTCGAGCAGCGAGTGAAGACGCCCGGGGTGAGGGGGGAAGAATCAATACTTTTCTGAAAACATTCGTTTCCTTGTAATTCTAGCCATTCTAATTACACTTCTCCTATGGCTAGGCTATTCTAGTCAGTCTCTTGCTGACAATTGTCAAGTTTACTATTGTTCTCAAGTATATAAATATTCAAGTGTAACTATTGTTACTGTCGTGTGCGATTATATTGTCCCCTGTAGTGAGTAAAATAAAACATGTAACGCTTCATAGTCAGGCCTGTGAAATAGTTTTTCGTGTATTAGAGTTTTGTGAAGAGGAAGCTCGAATGTGTAATTATAAAAATCTCTTGATTCCAGTGCAACAGTGTCAGAGGCGGAGAATTCGGGCGACTGGAGTGTCACCGGGCACTGTCAAAAAGGTAAAAAGAGAAGGAAATGCAATGTCGAATGTGCAAGTGTTTACAACTCCAGATAAAACACATGTAAAAGCAAAATCAGTGACAGTATTGGACGATTTTTAAGTGGAATTTTAAAACATACAGTTATATACGTGTTGCTGACGTTGGGTATAGTCAGCACAGTCTAAAGGCGCAGCGGGATGAGGGCGAGAGGAGAGTCGAAGTACGCAGACAGGCGAGTAGCGGCCCACCCGGAACGGCAATTATAGTGTGCAATTAATAGTGGTAACTTTTAATCATCGTATTAATTTAATTATAGGAATATTGATAGAAAAGCAACAACAATATAATTTCAATAAATAGGCCTACCCTAGTTTTTATTCCATGGTCGGGTTTATGAGTATCGGAGGTAGAGCTTCCGTGTTGTAGATAACCACGGTATTCAAGAAAGATAATGTAATCAACAGTGTGCATAAAATGCCCATTATGACACTAGTTTGGATCTATTTACCCATTTTCTCAGGGTTGGGTTTAAAATGGCCACTAAAAATTCTTTTTTCACTAACAGAAATCGAACTAAGACCTTCAGGTTAGCCCGAATTACACCACTTAACAAGTTCTTTGTTCTTTAAACATACCTAACACACTAAACGTTTTTATCCAATATTATTCCACACAATTAAGCATTTTTACTATCAGCAGGCTTATCTACCCTAGCATCTCTTGATAATGTGAAGTTCTTTCTATCCGGTGAGGACTACATACCTCCATGCTATGTATAACTCATTCATTCGTACCTCGACAACAGATGGTTCCAGACGTCCGTCGAAGGTACTGTTTCCACGCGACATCTGATCGAGGCCAGAGTGCCTCAAGGTTCAGTTCTGGGGCCGTTATAGTACATTGTGTACACCAATAAGTCCCCATATACCGACTGCGAGTGCCCGACTGCGACTCTTCGCTGACGACTCCGTGTTTCAGTATCGCACCTTAATGTAAATTTTGGAGTTCGGTATATGCAGAGACAACTTGACCTGCTCCAACCGTGGCTTCGGAAGTGGAGGATCGCAGTAGGTCCTAAATACGGACAAACGACTAAATGCTTCACCAACAAACGAGCTTGTCCTGACGCGCATCTTTTTTTAAATAACAACCCCATAGCATGGAAACCCACAGTGAAGTATCTAAGGGTGACGCTTAATAGCAAGCCACCTTTCAACCCCTTCTCCGGCGTGGCATTGGAAGAGGCAATGACCCAGGCATAGCCGAGCTGGGAACCCGATCCCAATGTCCGTCAGGCTAATAATGTACAAAATGTACAGCAGACACATCAACACTTACGCAGCTCTCGCTTGGTATTCCTCTCTGAGCGATACTTCAAAGAGAAAGCAGCACTCTTTCCAAAACATCACGCTCAGAACAATCACGAATTCCCCGTGGTATGGGAAAAACTGTAATAGCCGCGGAACTTAACTTCCCACTCCTAGAGGATTTCATCATCAAACTGAACACATCCCTCACAGATCGAGCAGAACGCTCATCACATCCGCATCCGTCGGAAATAGTCGCAGATCCGCCACCGCCTCCGAGGCGTAGGAATCGACCCCTGTGCCTGCTCTACGAGCCCCCATGAAGGTCGAACACCTACAAGCCACACCTCAGCAAAATCCAAGCCAAACCAAATCTGTCCAACCAACAATCAAAATTTTTTTAAAACTTTCTCAGCACCAAACAATTAAGTGCAAAATTTAAATGTACATGGCCATCGCAAAAGCCTCTAAAGCTATCAGCCAACAACCAGTCACTGCGCTATAAGCCAAGACTCAAATAATAAACTGTTATAAATGAGTTTTCAGACACAGCATTTCACAGGAGTGAGAAAAGAGAGCTCCGTCGAACAAGCCAAGAAGGACTACACATCAAAGTTCTTTGTATAAGTGTGCTCTATGTATATTTAACCATTTCCCTTAATTGAATATTTGTGTTTATTTGTTTTTCACCAATGTCATGAATTCAGTGTAAGCAAAAGTAGGGAACTAACAAGTCCCATTCATCAAACTGACTTGTGCCATTAACATTCCTAATTCTGTGAAGTTTGACGTCATCACTTTGAAATTCTAACAATAATTCGTAAGAATTTCGTCTTCTATATATCCCCGAGGCCCCATGCTTATTCTCTGTCTCTACCTAATTTTCTCAGAGATTTTCAGAATACAAATATGTCGATAGATTAAGGCTAAGAGCTTTTTACTTCTTCGATTAAAGGTTATTTGGAGGTTATGTTGAATCATTTTCAATTCATTTTTTTGTATACCCAAAAGCATCTTGTATTTGATCAAACCATTTTCTTTATTATTTTTACTTTCTGTAAGTTATATTATTTTATTTCCTATTGACGTGAGCACGTAACATAGGCTACTCATCTCACACAAGTCCAATGGCTTGATAGTTATTACTAGCGTCTATTTGATAAATGATATTTGAAATTGTCGACTGCTTTTTTACTATATTAAATCATTATTTTGTTAAAATATTAGAAGATTAGGCTATAACATTTAACGGTCATTCTTACAAACTAAAACACCAAAATTAAAAAAATCTACTCTGACATACAACGAAATAGAAAACCAACCAAGCTATATTATCCTGATATTTAACTATTCAATAAATAATATCTAAACACATTTGATCATTTATAACTCTTATGCACGCACAATTTGGATTTTTAGAAATACTAGTGAACAAAATGTAAACTAACGTAAGCGTCAATATGTAATAAGGGGTTGGCGTTTTGAAAGATTGGGGTTTTTAATGGTTAAAGGTTATTTGGGGTGTTCTTTAACGACTCTCAGTGAAAGAATTTTACGATATGTCATAGGACCATAACGCTCTTCGCACTCCTATATGTCACGAGGTTAAGTAGAAATTTTAATTTTGTTTGTGCGTGTTTCAAGAGGAAAAAAAACGTTTAGAGGTGATTCAGTCTAAAGGTGATGAGTTGAAATAGAGCGTCAAGTGTACCACCGCAGAAGGTGCAATTACTGCTCCAATGCCTTTCGAGGGGCATTTTAAAAATCCAATATTACTTACATTCTATCGCCTACTGCGATCTCTCAAAGGCAAGTGCACGGTTACGTGGTCCGCACTATACCTTTCTAATTTTAATTTTACTATAGCGCCCGTGGTTTAAAGTATGTCTTTTCATATTGTAAGTTTCTCTTAATGTTCTTTTTATTTACAAATATGTAAAATACAAAACTGTTTTCCGCTTTTTGTATCTTATATTTTTCGGCCTATATTAGATATCATTATTCATTAACCACTTGCCACAAATGTTTATTAAAGCCACTGTATTCGTTTACGAGTACAGTCTTTGTAGTAAGCTAATCTGTGACGATTTCGTCTCTTCAAAGTTGTGTGAATGCTTGGAAACATTTCTCCGGCTTATCGCCGCTTACTTTTTCATCTGGAGCACGGTTGCATCACGACAGAAGGTCGGTTGGTTAGCTTCTCTCTGGATCTGTTTCTTTGAATTAATTTAGTCACGTGGTCATAGGAGAATGCTGACCTTTACGCCTTGGCTTACTTGTGTCCTGTTTGCACTACATGGGCTCCATTTGCCTTGCAAGACATTTATGTTATTACGGTGTTTGTTGCAAGATGAGGAACGCACTTGCCATTCGATTAGTGGTGGAGATATGAACGCAACTTGCAGTAACTATTCCAATAATTAAATATTTTTAAAGCATGAAGCCAATTTAAAGATTTTTTTCAAATAATTTGAAAGTTCAGTTTGCAGAATTAATAAATTCAACGATTTTTTTTTTTAATTTTATAATAGTCCTAAACACCTCTAAACACAATATGTTTGTAATAACGTGTACACATTTCGGTTGCAAAGCTACCATCCTCAGAACTAGCAGAAAACAAACCTAACTACCAACGAATTAAGTTAGGTTATTTGTGCCTCTGAATATGTTTGCAAACAAAATGTAGTCTGTACAAGATCGATAAAAAAAAGTTTTCGTATGTGTTTTTATTATACATTCACCACGTTTTGTTCCAAATTAGTAGGGCACCAAGATTTCTATCAACTTGCGGTTTCAATCCCGAGAGAAACACCGGATACAACCGATTACACCCGAAGATAACCGAATCCACAGGAAAATATATCGTTCATCCGAATTTGTGCGAAAAGGGCAACTAATTATAAATTTTTTAGATGTTTTGGTTATTTATGAGCAAAAAACTAATTTTTAATGTACTTGTAGCTTTTTGGACTGTAATTGTTTATTATACAGTATTTAAACACTTTTAAATGTTTTAAACCTGCCTATAGTAGCACTTACTTTGTTTGTTGTACTATAGGCAAGTTTAAAACATTTAAAAGTGTTTAGTGATTACTAGTAGCTCACGTGAAGATGGAATCATCAAATATTTAAACAATAATAACAATAAATAAATTCAGTCCATATTAAACAATATAATTAAATAAAATACCACTGGTGTCAATATATTTCCTTATATAAATTTTTTATATAAAAGTAAATTTTTAAAAAAAATTAGCCTTAAGCTTCACTAGTTACTAGTTTATTAGACTATTTCGGCGCCCATGGCTCCTTCATCAGGTTTACACTACCTGGTACCGAACTCATTGCTACTTCATTGATACTTCAAGGTGACATGGTCGCCGAAACTACTCTGGTTAGCAAAACAGAAACTATTGTAGGTTTGAGTGCATTTCTTTTAGTATTTAGGTACTTTTGTAATTTTTTTCTCTCTACGCGACCACATGGAATTATGTAGTTATAACCCTACCATTTTTATGCATTGTTAAAGCGAAATAATTCCAAGTAGTCGATAAAAGTTATTTTTCAATAAAACTTAGTCTTATAACTAATTAAATAAAACCCTCTAACCACAATACAAAATTTTTTATTTTACTGCAATTACTTTATATAAGCCTACATTTCGATTACAATGATGATTACAATGCAATCGAAATGTACATAAAGTAGTTGTAGTAAAATAAAGATTTTTGTATTGTGGCTAGTGGGTTTTATTTATTTAGTTGAAAAATTAATCCACAGTGCTTAACAAATTTATTTATTAGTTTTTGATACAATTTTTGTTTTATCTGCTTGCAAAAAATAATCTACTGTTTAAAATTATCTCTTCGCGCATATTTTCAGTTTTTGAGTTATAAATCACAAACCTAAACATTTTTAACAAACAGATATTTTGTATTTAGTTAATTAGAGCTCAGCTAGTCAGAACTATTCACAACGGTAGAACACAAAGTAGTTGCCTCAAAATCTCCCCAAAAATTATTTTTTAATAAAGAAACACACTAGTTCACAACAGACTAGTTTCGGCGACGATGTCGCCTTCCTCAGGGCTTGGCTACTGCTGAGTATTTCTGTATCTGATCTGCACGACTTTAAAACATAAATCTCTTGGTTTAATCACAAATTTATTTATCTGACTTCTATAAACCAGACACGTTGCTGACATATTGTGGAGTTCCTTGGAAAGTTCATTAGTGGAGTAGAAATAAATCGCAATAAATTGAAATGAATTCAAAGTAAAGAACTTGTATGGTTTATATGTACTAAGATATAAATATAAAATTCCTTTACATAGTGTTTTTATTTTTATAGTGTGATTTGTTCTAGGATAATTGTATCAAGAAACATTGCGTACAAAAAATACCCTGCTGTGATAGTTAATATCAAAACCGCCAATGCTAGGAAAGGTTGACTTGTTAACATAGAAACGACTTCCGTGAAGTAGAGGCTGCAACGTAGCTGAGATAAAAAAAACTAATTACTCTTTAATTAACTGAGATAACCTTGAATTATGAAAGTGATAATGTTTTCCCCTTTTTAATCAATAGAACAATATGGATAAAGATATAGTGTTTATTTTTATTGTCAATATAAAAACATATATATAAATCAAAATTTGTAATACCACGGCTTAACCGAAATTAAAATAATTATAATTTTCAACTTATTAAGGAAAATAGTTTTTTGCAACACAAAGTAGCCATCATGTGTGCTTCATCAATGATTGCGAAATACATTCTTAGTATATTTAAAATAAAATTATCGAAACTATACAATTAATTTGGTCAGTATTTCGTCTAACACCTTCGGCAACCAAACCCACGAAACATAGGAGCCTGATTTAAGAATAATTTATAGGTCAATATATTATTTAGTCTAAAAGTGTGTAACTTTGAAAAATTAATAAGAAACATGTTCTCATTTAAACCATCTCATTTTTTGGGCATAAATACTTGAAGCATGTAGAAGGAAAACATTTTCCTAATAAATTGTATATAAAAATGTGAGTGTTCCCTCTCTGATTTACAGGAAAGTGGATTTTGCAAAAGCAAGCCCTTTAGCCTTTAGCCTACCCTTTAGAACTCGTTAATTGAACTACAACTGTAATAAATTCGGAATTTAAATTAGAAAACTATATATTCAAACTATTTTATAGACTTTAATATCACTGATGACGTCGTTGAAGCGTTTAATCTTTCTTCGAAACATTCATTAATTAAACGTTTTTCTCGCAATATTTGTATTAATTTTATTTTACATTTTTTATTACTATCTAAGGCTACGGACATACAGAAGGCAACTGGTCACGGCAACGCAACGCAATCTTGAGTTGCTTTTTTCAGAGCATATAGAGTTGAATGCACATATATTCATAATGAAGTGATAGCAACACGACTAGCGAGTGACACAGAAACTAGAGTTGCTCCCGGTCACGATTGTTGTAAACTCGTTGCTCAGTTTCTCAGTTGCCAGCAGTATTTGTTGTGTTGTGTATGCGTTTCTCAAGAGTGCATCGTATTTAAATTATTTTTATTTGTATTTTTTGTATTTTTGTATTTTTTGTTTCTTTGAATAGTCTCTCGTATTTAAATAATTATTATTTTTAATTGTATATTTTGTGTTTTTGTTTCTTTGAATAGTTTCTCGTATTTAAACAATTATTATTTTTATTTGTATATTTTGTGTTTCTGTTTCTTTGAATAGTCTCTCGTATTTAAATAATTATTATTTTTAATTGTATATTTTGTGTTTTTGTTTCTTTGAATAGTCTCTCGTATTTAAATAATTATTATTTTTATTTGTATATTTTGTGTTTCTGTTTCTTTGAATAGTCTCTCGTATTTAAGCAATTATTATTTTTATTTGTATATTTTGTGTTTCTGTTTCTTTGAATAGTCTCTCGTATTTAAACAATTATTATTTTTATTTGTATATTTTGTGTTTCTGTTTCTTTAAACAGTCTAGAGACTTGAGTAGTGGAGTGTAACGAAGTTCTGTCCACAATAAGCAACGAAGATATGACAACTTGTGTTTCCAGCTGAGCCTAATTAGGAATGGTAAAGGCACCAGTAGGCTGGACATAATTACACGTAGGCAGACGCTTGCTGTCGTCATCACAGTCTGACCTCAAGTGAAAAACTAATGAATCGATTACCGATAAATTTTGGAAAAGGCGATATCTTTCAATGAAGTCTATCCGATAGATTCTTGTACTGTTTGTAAACAAACTGTTTGTGACCAGCTCGTAATGGATGTTTCCGTACATTTAAACAAGCGTGACAAGAAACAACACGGAAAACTGAAAACACTGAAAATTGTTTAAGCGTGACTGAAATTTAAAACAAACACGGAAAATTCGCCAAAAAATTTACAAAGTTTTGAAAACCATCCTCATCTTTGTAATCATGATGTTTTTATTATCGTTGATTCGTTCATCGTCTTCTTCATTTTCTTCTTCTCTTCTCCTTCATCATCATCATCTTCTTCAATATCTTATTTTGCATTGTAGCCTTTTTCATAATATTTGTTATATTCTTCTTTTCCTCACTTTTCTCAAAAACATATTAGTTATAGGTAAATGTTTTTACGCTGACACTTGGGGTCTGCGGGCCTTGGGAAGAGGCCGAGGACGAGGGGAGGGTGGAGGTCCTCGCAGGTCATTTTCAAAAATATCGACCTTTGGGACCGTGGACTTCTGCCGACACATAGGATTGACTCGTTATTTGATCACTTATTAATACTTTTTAATATATAGTAAAAATAACAACAAATGAAAATAGGCCGTTCACAGAAACGTGCTAATAGGATTGTCTAAGTGCTGGGACTGGTAGGCTGCAATTTATGGCCCCGACGAGGGATGACAACAGTGCTTGATGTTTTATAAATGACTAATACACAATTTCTACCTAAGAGCCAAGTGCCAGCTTAGAAAATTTGACCTACACCTTAAGTTAGCAATTTTTGTATAACTATATCTACCCTAACCCGATATTTTATAGCTAAATTGTAATGTAATACAAAATTGTACTCTATTTTATTGAGAAACATTCATTAGGTTTATGTGTTTTGTGCAGTCGAAATAATTTTCTCATTATTTTCAAATCTTAAATTATGGGACATCTCAGACAAAGTTATTATTTTCCTTGCGTTTCTCAAGACCTTTTATATCACCAGGTGTTTCTTACAATATTCTTTCTGGAAACTTTATTCGGTACGTACCACGAGCTGAATAACTAGGTAATCTCGGTTTGCATCATAATATTATTAGCTTTCTTATCTAGATAGTTTTTAATATTTCTGTCTATTTCCGTGTGTTACAGTATCTCGATATTGTGATGTGCAGACAACCTTGGCTTCTCGTTGATATTTAGACCCACATCTGAATGCTTCTATATTTTCGGTTGTTTTACCTGCCAACGCTCACATCTTCAGGCTGTAAAACCTTTGAAGCTCCGTGACTTTAATGCTCGGATAATTATAGATGCGTTTAATATGTAACAGATGAGACCCAGATGTACAATACCGAAGTATTGATAAACCCAGAGGTCTTCCTCAGAGAGAGAAACGATTTATAAGAATTCATACATTTCTTCCATGTCGTAGCCGGAGCATTTTCACGTCGAATTATTGCTATATTTTGTATATGCAAAAACAACTGATCCTTTTGAGGCATAGCTCTTCGGTGAAAATTTGTCCAAAAAAACCGTACTAGAGTTGTCCACGAAGAAAACAAATGTAGGTCTCTCACAGTCTTGGCATCTTATATTCATTTCCATTACAATTTTCCCAAAAATTTCGTAATACTTTTTGCTTTTAAAAAAATACATCTTTGGTGAGAAGGTCATGATTCTCTGAAGATTTCAATTTCGTAATTTTGTTAGCCTTTGCTTTATTTATATTGAAGTGACTCAATTTTTTTTTTATGAAAACGTCTCAAGTGCACTTTTCCTCTGAAAAATGTAATAGAAAATATCGTGAAATACAATTGCTAAAAATTGTATTCAAAATTACCCACGGAGCATAAAAAGCCTTTAGAAAATTAAATCATTTTTCTTTCTGTTTTTCACGCTCATTATTATTTACCCTCACTTGCATTATTTATGTTTTACACATTTAATAGTGGCTGAGCTGTTATTGCATTGAAAAACACTCAAAACACAACACATCGCTTCGTAAAAATATCATAAGACCATTCTAATAAAATATGAATAATGATATAAAATAAGTAATTAAAATTAATTTTATAGCCACGAACGGTAATTATAATTTCTAATAAATTTGTTTGTAATTTCACAAATATTAAGGTAAATGAAAGAAGCATTTGATAAGTGAGTCAAGTATATGTATATATATATATATATATATATATATATATATATATATATATATATATTTAATTTCATTGGTGACGTTTCGGAAGTTGGTTTATTTCCATCATCAATAAGTACAATTAGAAATTACAATAACATTATTTATAACGTGTGTCGCCAAATTACGTACAAGTCTTTTAAAAAATTATTATAAACACTCAACGCTGAATGTTAGGATTAATTACTAAAAAAATTTTAATACAATTTATGGCACATAAGTCAGCAAATTAAATTATTAATAAATTGTTTTATTACTTTTTAGTAATTGATTTTACTAATGACTAACACAATGAGTGTTTATAACATATTTTTAAAAACATTTTATGTAACTTGGTGCAAAACGTAATTGGTAGTGATATTTTAATTACTTATTGTAAATTCTGATGATGAGAATAAACGAATTTACGAAATGTCGCAAATGGAATAAAAAATATATACTTCTCTCGCAAATCAAATATATGTTCCACAAATATTAAATTTCAAGTCGTACTCTGTGGAAAATATGCCTCAGAAATGTATCTAAAAACTTTTAGCCTTCATTGATTTCGAATATTTTGACTGGGCTTGTATTTCTTTTTGTTCTTCATCTTTCTATTACATATTTTAATCATGTTGACTGTCTATAAGAATGTGTCGTGACCCATATAATGTCAGGTTTACAGTGTAAAATTAAAATCAGTTTCTTTGTTCCCGTTCAAGAACCTTCTAACTCTGTAGTTTGTTCTAACTCAGCTCGTGTAGAAACTTTAGCAAAACTTATAACTCGGTAATATTGTAATAACGGGAAACCAGGCTCCCTCGGGGTGCGTCGTGTTTGCGTGCGCGGGATCAGCCAACATTCGCGTGATCGGTCGAATCCGTTACGCAACTTCGTATAGGCCCTAAACAATACGTGGCGTTAGAACATAGCAGGTAGTTCCTGTCGTAGCACACAGACACACCGACTCCAGCACACAGACACTTTGGACAATCGTTGCACCGTTCTGCAACAGCTCGAAAGGGTTTGGCTGTGCCAGAACCGCCGTAGGGGTTGCAAGCTTCAAGAGCTTGATTATGTTTAAAGGCACTGAAGGATTTTCGTAATTATATAAAAGCTCTTCATAATTTATATAAGCTCGTAATTATCTAAAAGCTGTAGTTATTTGTAAGAATAATACATTAGACGAAAATAGAGAGTAGTTGTGAAAAAAATGTTCCGAATTTTTTATTTCCTCATAAAAAACTTTATTCTTTATTGAAAAATAGGTTTGTTTATAAGTTGTATAAAAAAATGTGCTTTTTCCGAACTCTTGGGCAAAAACACTTTTCAAAGATAAACCTCACCTTTACTTTTCCTCCCGAGTAGCCTACAAAATTCTCCTCCTGTCTCGTGAGAAAAGTGTTTTTTTTTTTGTTTTCACTGGTAAGAGTAAAACTTCTATTTTCTCTCAGGCGCGGGGTAAATTATTTTTATTTGCAGGTCTTGTAATAAAAGTTATAATCATGTATATATATATATATATATATATATATATATATATATATTTTTTTTTTTTTTTTTTTTTTTTTTTTTTTTACTTCTATTGGTATCACTTGGCAAGAAACCAGTTCTTACTGATATTTTCCAACAAACGCGTTTCGCAGGTCAGTGTATTGTTCAATGCTGTGAGTCACGGACAAGACTTTTGCTCAGTCTTGTCTGTGACTCTAAGCATTAAAAAATGCACTGACATAGTCCGAAACGCGTCTCTTGGAAAATATCAATAAGAACTGGTTTCTTGCCAAGTGATACCAATAGTAGTAATTTAAAAAACCTCAACCTATACAACATGAAAAATTGCATTTTTTTTACTGACGTTTTCCAACTAAATATATAATTTTTAAAACCAGGTTTGAAAATAGGTATTTAGTCAAATTTTTGCAGTTCTGCATCTCTCCTTCTCTAGTCCATTAATTACAATTTTCCCAAAGACTCAGTCAGTTTTCCTTTGGTTTTTCCACCAATGACTCTTGTCAGATTTTCACTTGTGCAACCTCATTTCTTTTGTTACCTCCAATCGTTGAACTCTCTCAAATTCTCATTTCTATAAACTCGTTGATTTTATTCTAGCAACACTGTATAGTATAACTGAAATTCTGTGACACGTTGTCATAACATTTTATTAGATGGATAATCAAAATCAGTTATAAAGTTAATTTGAAATTCCAGCAATTAAAATTCTTGTATTTCGTAGTGTATAAGATTTAAATGTATAACAAAGAAGCCTCAACTATTGAATATTTCATGTGTTTAATGTTTGACTAAGTAAATTAGTTATCGTTCAAATATTTAAACAAGTCATATAAAAAAATATTCAAGTCAATTCCTACTTGAGTCAACAAAGAAAATAACAATATTAAGTGGCAAAATAAAAAGCTAGTTTCTTTATAATTTTTCTTTTTCTTAAATTTATCTTAACATTTTTTTTAATGTATAGTTTTGGGACTAATATTTTTGTTTGTTACTATTTATATACTTTCTTTTTTGTTGCTTGCATTGTGTTGTAGTCTCTTTTCGCTTTACTTTCGCATTGTCCGTTTGTGAAGCAAGGTTCGATACCGTTAATCCAGTCAGTTTGTTTCTTTTATTCTTTCCATTCATTTCTAATTCTTGAGCATTATATATAATGTGTTGTAACCATGGCAACAATTAAAGGTTGCACAATGAAGGTTCCGATGACAACCAGATGGGAGTAAAAAAATACATATACTTCTATGAGAAATACACTTCTGTCTATGGGAAAGTTGGCTCAGTGCCAAAGCGCTAGACTTTGAACATGAAAATACTCAGTTCGAATCCGGCCTGGATACCAAAATTTTTATAATTTAATTATTGAATAAATATTTTAAGAAACTGTGTGAACATTAATGGTCATCCTTTAAAGGTTAAAAAAATGTATTTGAACGTGTTTGGATGTATAAAAATGTATTTTATTAACGACTGAAAATTTGAACAAGATGTATATCAGAAGAGTGTGAGCTAATAGAAGGAATTCAATAAAAGGCCTGGACTTTTAAAATTAAATATTTTTATATAATTTTTAAGTTGTTTATTTTTAACATATTTAAATTTTTAATTCTCAGTATTTTTTTAAGATCTTGTTGGAGAGTAAGCAAATCATAGTTACTAACACGTTGCTTTCATTAGGTTGGAATTGATGTTTGACATTTGTTACTTGTTTTGTTTGTTTTTAGCAACAATGCTCAAATTTAAGTACCAATAATTTTCTGTTTTCCTTTTCTAGATACTATGGACTGCTCTGTCACTAGCTCTGGGCTTAGAGATCAG
>JBAIZL010000005.1:78681665-78771665 GCA_036971475.1 Prosapia bicincta
TGTTTAAAACATTTTACCAAAAGAGGTTCAATTTATTTTAATGTCACGGGATCACGTTTATTGCAAATCAGTGCTCTCTAAAACATTTTACCAAAAGAGGTTCCCATTTATTTTATGGGATCACGTTTATTGCAAAGCAAAGCTGTTTAAAACATTTTACCAAAAGAGGTTCAATTTATTTTAATGTCACGGGATCACGTTTATTGCAAATCAGTGCTCTCTAAAACATTTTACCAAAAGAGGTTCAATTTATTTTAATGCCATGTGATCACGTTTATTGCATAGCAAAGCTCTCTAAAACTTATTACCAAAACATGTTCAATTTTTTTTTAATGCCATGTGATCACGTTTATTGCATAGCAAAGCTCTCTAAAACATTTTACCAAAAGAGGTTCAATTTATTTTAATGCCATAGGATCACGTTTATTGCATAGCAAAGCTCTCTAAAATATTTTACCAAAATCGGTTTCATTTATTTTAATGTCATGGAATCATGTTTATAAATTTAATCTTCACTAGGTAGACATTCATGTCTCCCCTATGTTAAAGTTACCATATTGTGGTAGGTCTATGTGGACTCAAGGCTGCAATGCCGTGCTTACACTTGCCACGACCTTTAAGGAAAGCAATCTATATTTGACAGTAGCCGCCAAAAAGCCTGGCCATTTCTATACGCGTCTCTAACAAAGAACTGAAGCCCATCCGCTCATGAATATACTTAGACTATTGAATGGCACAAAGAATAACAGCATCCATTATGTATTCGCCTTCTTTACACGCGAGCCTCATTGTTCCTTACAGTGACTTACTGCTCCGATACACGTGTGTCCGTCTTCCTCTTGTACGAAGTGCTTGTCTCTGTTCTCTACTCGACACTCGCTTTGTTTAAGTCTTCGTCTCGTGTATTCAGTGAACGAACATCCATTAAACACGGTCCCGTTGCGTACGCAAACAACAGCCTTCCTTCTATACTTGTCTTGCGTCTGCCTTCCCCTTATTAAGGTATTTTTAGTGGGGTTTTATTTAAGGTCTTATGTTTATTTGTTTAGAAAATTGTTCATTCTTACAATGAAAATATTGGAAAGAACCCCAATACCACAAAAATAATAAAAAATAACAAATAAAACAAGTTTCTTAAGATTAAACACTTATGTACATTTCGATGACCATGTCATCATCATTAGAGGTCTTATTACAAAATTACAATCTAGCAAACAAGATGTTACAAACTAGAGTGAACATGATAATCGAAATGTACATAAGGGTTTAATCTTAAGTAACTTGTTTTATTTGTTATTTTTTATTATTTTTGTGGTATTGGGGCTCTTTCCAATATTTTTATTTTAATATATTGTACCACTATGCTCTTGATATTGTGTATTGTTCATTCTTGTTTATTCATTATCAGTGTTTTAAAATCTATTTCCTGTAGCAAGTAAACACCCCCCCCCCCAAGTTGATAGTAAATCTACTTCAGTTAAGCGATCACCCACGAGGTGCCATACTTTTTACATATTCCAAGTATACGTAAAATTTTACAAGCTAGCCCTTGTGGCTGCGGGGCTTGGCAATAGCACGAGAACGATGGGAGAGGGAGGTGCTCGTAGGTCATTTTCATAAACATCGTTTCTTGGACCTCCACTAACTCATAGGATTGGCTCATTATTTTGTAACCTATAAACACGTTTTAGTTTATGTTATAAATAGCAACAAATTTAAATAGGGCGTTCACGGAATCGTACTAATAGGTTTGTCTAAGACTTAGGCGGGTAGGCCGCGATGGCCCTTATGAGCGATGACGTCAGTGTGTGATATTTTCTACCTAAGATCCAAATGCTAGCTTATAAAGTTTGACCTGTACCATGGATCATCATGTCCTTTCTTTTATCTCACTTCTAACCTTCTTTATCTATAGGTAACTGATAAATACCGCTTTATGCCCCTGATAGAGCATTGGTCTACATCAGTCAGCGTCATCCCTTAGTTCCTCTATCAGGGCCCGTTATAAGCCTATGTCCCCACACTAATCCTATCAATATTCACAGCCACTCCCGTTACTTCCGGCGCAGCTGATCCCATTAAAAATACAACAAAATAAATACAAAAACTACTTCAAGTTTAATATCGCGCTAAGACTTATGACATAAACGTTTTCCTTTGAAGATTCAAAGGCAAAGTAAACAAAGAATTTAACGAATATTAATTGTAGTTAAAATAATTGTAGTTAAAATAATTGTAGTTAAAATAATTGTAGTTAAAATAATTGTAGTTAAAATAATTTTAGTAATGCACATAATTATAAATTGAAACTTTACGATTTAAAAATATTCTAAACAAAAACATTGTTGACTGCACTGTAACATCGGTCTCTGATTTTACGATTGTCTAGTGCAATCAAAAACGTCTCCATATTTATACACGTTCTCACAAGTACTTTGATTACAAGGTTTTAATTTAAAATATTCGCCGTGGACATAAAAATTAACAAAATGTCTACTTTAATTAAAAAGATATGTAGTTTTTGTGTTGTAACATCTTGAGGTTGTTCTTATAAATTACACTTTTGTTATCACCTGGTAAAAAAAAAACATTACTTACTGATATTTTTCAGCAAACGCATTTCGCAATAGGTCAGTGTAATGTTCAATGCTGTGAGTCACGGACAAGACACCGTAACTCCGTGAGTCACAGTATTTAACAATGAACTAACCTAGTGCGAAACGCGTCTGTTGGAAAATATCTGTACGTAGTTGTTTCTTTTTGCCAAGTGATACCAAAAGTGTAATTTAATAATATATGCAAATTCCTAAATCACTAAATAGTCATGTTCAGTGACTCCCTTACTGTTACTCGTGATATACCGCAAATGCGAAGTAAGAAGAAGATTAATTTTTATCTTGAATATTTATTATCGATCCGTTAATAATAGTGCTCTTTTTATATATATAGGCAATCTGGAAACTTGATGATGCCGCCTTAAATAGTTCAGAAAAAGGACGTTTTGCCGGTCTTTCAAACTTTTTAGCAAGGATGTTTCCCCCTTGGATTAAACCCTTTCCTCACAATTGCTCGTAACAGTCGCTATTTTCGTTCACACTTGACGCTTTCGAAATACCCCCGTTTAAGGTTTTTTATTGTGGTAATTCATTCCGCTTTATTCATTCTTTGCAAGATATGGTCATTATTTTCCTCGTCCATGACACTTCAACTTACAACGATATATCCGTTCTCAAAAACTATCTAATTCTCTCTTCTTCAGAGAAGAACTTGATCGTTTTAAAGCGTTCTACGTTCTTCTGATACTCAGTCTCCACTTCTCTCGGTCCATCTTTAGGTTCACATTCACTTCTTTGTCTTCTATTTCCTCGATGTATACCTTCTCTCCAACTAAGTCTTTCTGATTGCCTTTTATCGTGATGAGTGCACGTTTGGATTTGTTTAGGAAATCTATCTTCAGGCATCTTTAAACATGTCCATACCATCTACGTTATTAATTGTCTACTATTGTATTTCATCCACTCTCTTCTACTATTGTATTCCATCCACTCTCTTCTACTATTGTATTCCATCCACTCTCTTCTACTATTGTATTCCATCCACTCTCTTCTACTATTGTATGTTTTTACTTACATGATTTCTCTTATTTTTGGTCAGTTACTCTAATCTTAAAATTACCTGCCACTCGTCTTCAAAAATCCATTTTGTTGATTTTTGTTTTCTTTTGTATTTTTTCCTTTATCAATCCGTTTTTCACAGCTGTAGTCATTATTTTTGTTTAACAATTGTGTTATAAATTCTATGTTTGTTTTTATTTATATTAATTGATCCATGAATAGATGTAACATTTCACAAATTTTAGTCTTGTTTCGTTGCTCTTTTCTCTGTTACACTGTAAGAAAACACTACACTCACAGACTGACATAGACACCAATCTAAAAATCCTACACTACATCAAAAAAGCTACAAACCTAACACAATAGAAAACTATGTGGTTTATAAACACCATAAATACTATCCCCAACACATTCTAAATGACAAAACACAATAAAATACTATATTTGAACACTTAACTAACAACTACTCTATGAACAATAACACACCACAGAACACCAATATACCACAGACTCACACCAACACAACACACCTTAGCAACAGTCTAGTCAGTGACCCACAGCATTGAATAATGCGCTGACCTACTGCGAAACGCGTCTGCTGAATAGATCAGTAAGTAGTGGTGTTTTGCCAACCTATTACAAGAAGGTGTAATTTAAGAAAGTAGTTCTCGCCCCTTCACTTCTTGTAATTATTTTGTTTATTCTCATTTACCATTGTTCGTGAATACGTATTTTCTTTTTTCTAGTCTTTTAATGTCGACGTTTGTATCATGTTTCTGTTCGACTACTTCGGCTTTAGTTACGATAGTAAATGTCATCTCTAAACGTATACCCACCCTGTAACTTGGCGTTATGGAAAGGTAGTCGCGTTGTAAATGTATCCCAGTACTTGCCTTGTTTTTATGTTGGGGATTTCTCAGTTCAATGTAATTTGACTCAAGATCGAACTGTTTATTCAAACATTAATGCGATCATATTAAAGGAGATGTTAATTACCTTAAATCTGGATGATTTAATCCTAAATACAGTTTCTTAGAACGTTATTAACTCTTAGTACTTGGTTACTGTTACGAAAAATAGGGGGACCGATGTGCTGATGACGTGGTGCTTGAAAGAGACTTGTTACGAATATTGACGATCTTAATCAGCGAATTATTTATAAAAATTGTTTTATTTTAGTAACTAAGTTGCCATTTCCGAAAATATCCTCTCTATAGCCTAACCTCTGAAATGTACAGCTGGATAGAAATAAAACATAAATTGTGTTAGTGTGTGTTTGTTATTATTAAATTCCTTCTACTACTTTCCCTCCGCATTCAGGTCTACAAGTACTTTTTCTGTCTATTGTCCTTGTAGGCCGGAAGGAGGACAACAATATAGTTGTCGAAACGTTGCCGAATTTTTAATAAATTAAATTATCTTGACTCATGAATCAATAGTGTTTTTATTCAACAACTAAATTACTAATATTGCAGGGCATTTTAAAACTAAACTTGGACTTTACTTTGAAAAGATTTTTTTAAGAATCGAATTAAACAACTTTCTTTTCTTGAAGTTAGGTTTTAAAAGTATTTACTTAAAGTTAACTACATGTTTTATTTTCGTCGCTAGCAAGGCTTTTTATCTCTTCTTTAATGAAATGTTTTTGATAGGACTAATAGATAAAAATTTTACTGTTCTATATTATTTTTACAATCTTTAGCATTGCGAAGGAATCGTAAAAACGAATGTTTTTTTGTCAATTTGACGTGGATTTTCTGTATGTTATTGTTGAATCTTGGATCAATAGTTAAGCAATAACTTTCTTTTATTGTGAATCACGTGATAAAAATAAAAGCCGTCTTCGGTAATTCCTGTCTCACATAACCTTAGCGCAGACAGCCTGAAGCCACTGTACCTGCAGGCTTAGTCATGCGTTCTCCCGGGTAAAATCGTGTCCCGCCTTGTCACATGACGAACACTTCAAAAATAACCCTGCCCTCATCCTTCCTCTAGAAGAAGTCTTCTTACACTAGTTTGCTCATGAATCAGGCATTAGCTGTCATGCTTGCTCATACTTAAAACCGTGTCATATAAAAGTTGTAAAACTTTACATATGCAAGTAAAACCTTGTAAAACTTGTATTTATATTGCTATTAGTGATCATTACAATATTATATTCGTCATTACTAACGTTTTTAATAATCAACATTTATTTTAATATTGCATAATTCAAATACAAAACTTTATTTATGTAACACCTGACTATCTTTTTTATATCAACTTGAATTATTTTATTTGTAGCATTCCGGAAACAATTTATCACAGTGGTTCCCAACCGGTGGGTCGTGACCCATTAATGGGTCATGAAAGGGTTTCAGATGGGTCGCGACTTGATCCTAAAACTATCAGAATAATAAGCCAAAAAAGATCAGAAAAATCAAATTGTATTTTAGTTCAATTTTTTTAGCCATATTCTTAGGCGATAGTTCCGTAAAGCATAAAAATAAGACGCACGAACATTGTCAGGTGACAACAAATAATATATATTTATATATGGTAAATTATATTTATATAAAGAAGGGATTCGATACAAATATTGCTTTTTAATCCCCATCGACCATTGGACCGTGATAAGGAGAGGTAGGTCACCAGGTGAAAAAGGTTGAGAACCTCTGAACTATCACATTTGTGGGCAAACTACGCAGTTACCCGTATTTATAGTAAAATCCCTATAAGAAAGATTTTAACAGTTACTCACGTTGGGCAGTCACTTATGCGCATGCGCCAGCAGACACATAGCCTTCTTGTAGACTTCGGCTAACCGCAAAGCTTTCTGCTGGCGGACTGCTACGACCGTTCTGAAAACATTCGCTATACAATGGAAACTCATTTTTGTTTATAGATTCGTAGTGATTTTATTTATTTAAAAAACAATTTAATCTGATAGTTTATACTGTACCCCAGACTGTGCCCGCTAGGACTCTGCCATCTACCAGCTGAAAGTAAGCAGCCAGGCTAGTATCACATTGTTGCAGAAACCGCTCAGTTCCCCACTCTAAACCGATATCTCCCACATACTCAGAGCGATTTTTTCTCAAAATAGTTGTACTATACCTTAGTTTATAACTGCGAGAAATAACAGATATAGGGAAAGACTGCTAGACAAACTAGCTGCCACGTAGGACAGGAGGAAAGCAGACAATACAGATGTCAGAAACACAGAGATATAGACAGACACACAAAACGGGAAGCAAACAGACAAACAAATTGTTAGGCATGAAAGCTAAATAGACAAGTAAAGGTGGGACAATAAGACATACAGGATACAAGCAGGCACTTTAGGCAAGAAACAAATATCAGGCAAACTTTTGAACTGGACAGAAAAAATGTAACCAAACATTACACACCTTGTAATTAACAATTGTTTTTATCAACAGAAATAACAGGATTCTGTCATTGATAACTTAGCTCTTCTACTTTAAATTTAATATTTTATACATTCCACACAAATTGTTACACAGATCTTACAGCTACATTTAAATTACAATAAATGTAATTTAATTTATATGTATTTGTTTTCAGAGATAAAATTGAACTCTTTATTGATGAAAATAAAGCGTTGATGAAGCGAATGTACGGCGAGTTCCAAATGAGTACAGAGTATGGACCACCAGCCAGAGAGATATTTGAAGGGCAACGAAATACGAAGAATAAAAGAGCTGCAAAACTTGATAAAAACTCTAATACTGACGGTCCAGATCCCCTAAAGGAAGCTGGCGCAGATTCTGATACTTATTTTGGAAAACTTCGGCAACCACGACAATCTTTTCGCAACAACCAATCTTCGGATACTGGAAGGTATTTTGCCACTTATTAATTGTTTACAATAAAAAATAATAAATTATTCTGCACAATTTTATTATTTTCATACTTGACTACAAGCACTAACTGAATAGTTTTAGTAGACATTTTTAGGACTAGTTCATTGTTCTATTAAAAATAAACTAGTTATTACTGTATTATTGAAAGTTTGAGGCATAAACTGAACAAAATCCTTTTTGTGCTTAGTTTACTCTTTAAAGATTACCAATGCTTCAAAATTCTATACAAATGAAAAGGAAAAAAACATTTTCATTGCGTTAAAATACTTTTAATATTACTTAACAGTAAAATTAAAACTAGCCTATAGGCCTATAAACATTTTATTTTTCCCAAAAAAGAAATTTCTGATTAGTGGCCTGTCCAATAAGCACATGAACTACGACTACCAAAACTGTATTTTACAAAATTTTAACTGTTTTGATTTTGTCTCCTTTACAACAATCTCCTTTTGTTATATATTTCCGCCATTTTCTCTTCCATTGCTCAAAGTACCCCTGGAAGTTCTTTGATTAAAGAGTTTCAGTTTTCTTGTTATTTCTTATGTTTTTGTTGCCACATCTTTCCAGTGATGTCTCCTCATCTCTACTTTGTATTTTGGGTAAATACAAAATTCCCTGGATTGTGTGAGATCTGGTGAATAACGATGATCAAGGATGGTGACGGAATTTTTGACAGAAACTCGTAAAGAATTAACAATGCATATGCAGGTGCAATGTCCACCACGAATCAAATTTTTTTTTTACATGGTGTACTTGATCCTTCAAGAGCCTGAGAACCATAACATAGAAAGCAGCATTAACTGTCTTATATTCAAGGTGAACAAACATGTTGAACACCAAAACTTGTTCGAGCTGCTATTTCTTGATTTTTTGTTTGGGACTTAGTTTTTCCTTTACACTCCTTACTTTATGATTTTAGTTCAGTCATACTCGTAAAAAAATTATTCATCTCCACTGATCCTATTATTTAGGTATCCCCCATCGTTTTGAACTGAATTCTTCCAGTCGTAGCCGACCATATTAAATAAGGTTGTGTATTTATTGGACCGTCATCTATATATTTTTTTTATTCATGCAGAAGACTTTGGAATGATATTTCAATCCTGATATTGAACTTTCAGAATTATACATCATTGCCCTACTTTACAATTAGTAACATATTTTAATAATATCAATACAAAGCATATGTAATAACAAATATATGAGACTGTTTGTACATGTTTAGTAAAATATTTTAAATTTTTTAGAGTCGATTCTTGCGAATCCAAAGTAGAAATCGTGACACCTTATTGGGCTGCAAACAGTGCTGGCAAGATTAGAGCTGTAGTTAATACTCAACATTTTGAGCAAGCAATCCACCAAGAAGTTTGTTCGTAAGTACAGTACTTCTAAAATGTTTTACTGGTTGGTATTCAACTGCATTGTGTACTTGGTGAGAGGGTTATATTTAATAGTGTCCTGTATTCCTTTAATTTACCTCACTAGTTATAAAACATTAACAACCCTGCAAACAAAATTCGTTTATGTTTTATATAAAACAGTTTTAAATTTTAAGGCCAAAATTTTAATGGTTGCATTCTATAAAATAAGCTTCTTACCCCTTTAATGTAGATTATTAATTTGAATTTTGTAGTCGTTACGTTTGGTGAAACGTAATTAACTACTTTTTCATTAGTTTATGACTATCCAATTGTCATTAAGGAATAATTAAACAAATAAGGTAAAAGAATACAATTCTTCTATAAGTAATACTACTGTTTTTTTTTAAGCTTGAATTACCAAATATGTTAATTTTTAACCTTAAATTACTCAATTTGTTAATTTTAAAGCTTGAATTATCTGATATGTTAAACAAATTGTATACCATAAGTAAATATTGCATAACTAAGAGAATAACGGCCGATAATGCAACACAAACTAACAGCAGACAATGCATTAGATAATTACTAGGCCTACTGTAGAACTTACTTGGTGGTGCGTTCCATTTACAAAGCAACCATCTAATCAAGACTAATCAGTGAATTTAAGATAATTATAACTAGCATCTTTAAATTGTTATATTTTTGTCGCAGTACATATAAGTATACTGTTTTTGTATAAGTAATATGTAATTTAAAATAATGGGTTTTGCAGTGAATGGGTTTTGTTTTTAAAGGCTATATTACTTATTACATTTTTGCTATTACTTTCGAAGAGACTTTTTGTTAATTAAAGGTTGTTAAATTGTTAACTTACACTTGAAGGAAATGCTTTTGTCTTACCAAGTGTAAGTTAACAATTTAACAACCTTTAGTTAACAAAACTTCTGGTCACAATTAATAGCAAAAGTGTAATAAGTTATTAACAACCAGCTCGTCATGAACAGCAACAAGATTTCGACGTTTAATGAGGCCCGGCTATATTACTTTCAAAAATTAAATTTCAAAACGTTAGACTAATCCTAGACATAACAAACCAAAAATGCAGCAAAAACCTAACAAAAAATTATAAAATTTATATTACAAAGTAAAATTAAATAACCTAAAGCTGTTTACTTGTATGAGAACCTGTGAAACATAAAATTTTGTTTGTTCTGTGTATGGCTGAACTTTTGTTCCTTGTAGATGGTTGTGATATGTTGTTTATATCTGTAAGAAAAGTAATAAATTCAATGGATTCTGTTAACAGGAAAGTACTGACTAACCGCTGTACCGGAGATTGTGGTTGCGAACAGAAATACAAATGGCACCGGTTGCTTGCCTATGATCCAGACAACGATTGCAAAGGCATCTTCATGGATTGGTTTCTTTTCCCTTCGTGTTGTGTGTGCCGTTGTAATGCCAATTTTAGAAACAATAATTAAATTTCATTTTTATAATTTTACACAGATCCAAAGACGAAGTAACAGACTGCCGAATTATCTTTACCAGGTATGAGTGTGTAAATGAGCTACATAGCTTCTCCTTCATGTGAAGATAGTCGTAAGGAAGTGTATGGAGTTAATTTATTAAAATAATAATTATAGAATTAAGATAAAGACTTTGTGTATTTACTTTCCCTCAAGACAATTGTGTGAAGTACAATTTTGCACAAGTTATAAACTGATAACTGTAAGCTTACAGTGTTAAGATGTAAAAATAACCTTTTGTATCATATTTGTAATATCATAACCACGTATTGATTCTAAACAACGTGGTTTTTAATGTTAAAAGATATAAAACACCAAAAATTACTAAAAAGACATTGTTGTACTTCTGTTCGTTACAGATTTACTTAAATCGACAGATAAAAATTGCTTATATATGTAGAGATATGTGAAAATAAACTGTGAACAGAAGGTGAAAACTTTATAGATAACCCTGGAATGATGAGAAGTGCCAAAACATAATGTCTTTCTAGATCAAACGAAATTATAAATAACTCGGTAACATTTTCTTCTTAAGAATAAGTTAAAATCAAACAATGGAAGGTATTTACAAATATTAATGTTTGTTCACCATCAATCATTGAAATAAAAAGGTTTTATCATGTGTGACACCTGAGCATAGCTACTTATGCAGTCGTCAGAAGAAAAAAATATCTATAAATATATACTTGCTAAATAACCTTTAATTAAACTTTATATTTTATTAATTCAAATCATATTTCAATTTTTTTAATTTGTTTTATTCAATGCATAGTTAAGAAAATGGTAATTCATAAAAATATACATTAAAGCTGCTTTTTGTATCATTAAAAGAGAAAACAACATCTAAATGTGTTTATAGCATAGAATAATGTAAAAATATGTTTATATATGTAAAATAGCCTCACACGTTCAAGATAAATTAATCCTATTCATTAACTAAACATGTCAATCAACATTTTGATTGACACTATGTTGAAGTTTTTAATATTCTGTAAAATATTGGTTTTGACATAAAATTGGATTTATGTTTTTCATATATTAATACAAAATTTATTATTACAGAGAACAACTACCATCACTTTTCTTTTCGCAATACAATAGATTGTTTTTTACTTTTCCATTTAGTTTTATATTTTTCAACACCAAAAAAATTATGTATCCACCTAAAACTTCTACAGTGATTAAAAAGTGTTAACATGTATTTCTCTACCGACAGTAATATAATAAATTAAATTAAAGACACAGGTTTTTTACTGTTAAACTGAACATTATAAAGAATAATAACTGCTACTATAAAGAATAGTCTTCTTTAGACTAAGCCATAAAGATTTGTGGGCGTTCTATTCACATGAATGAATTGCATGAGCAGTTCTATAGACATGTGCAAAATAGCTATAAAATGTGTATCAAATTTGGAAGTTCAGTAAATAAGTAATTGTAATTAAATATTAATTATACTTATTAATAATAACGTTTTTGAAATATTCAATAAATTTTAAAATTTCTAAAGGACTGTTTAAACATTCCAAGATCTCATTTCTTTCATCTTATTTTACTCTTTTGTGCATTTAAAACGATTCACATTACTTACAATCATTGTCTATGCCTTATCTCTAGGTTGTATAAACAATGTCTTTTAAATTATTTTTAGCAAAGAAGAGATTAAATAAAATCATGTTATGACAGCAAGGACTTATTGTGTTTTACCATATACCACTGTCTTTCAATATAATCAACAAATTTTGAAAAATATTACATAACTATGGACTATTACTGGTCACTGGCATTCAGAGCCAATGTTTAGAAGCGTACGCCTATATAGAACTATTCCTCTCAAAATTTGTAAAAGAATTAAATCAAGGAATGTTAATAGCAAAGAAGACTTAGATGGAGGCAGAAGATAAAGGTGGGTATTGTTATGAATTTGTCGTAAAATATGAATAAATAAACGCTTGTTAATTATTTAATGAACTATAAAAATTATTAGTGAAATACCTAATTTCGATTGTATTGTAATGTAGCCAGTAGCTTCGAGAAAAATCCACTTTTGACACAAGTTGAAAAAAGTAGTGAATTAACCTTCTTCACTATAATTCTTAGTCTTCTTAATTTAAACACATCCCAAATTTAAAGATTACTCAATGAATGTTAAATTTAATACCAACAATAGGTACAAGGGAATATTTATTTAAGAAGTGAGCTTAAATGTTTGCAAGGAAAAACCTAAAGCCTTGTTCACACTTATTAGACATGTTTAAGGATGTCTATAGACAACGTATCTAGACATTTTAGAGGCTTTGTTGTGTGTACACACTTGTTGGTTAGTTGCTTGACATGGCTGACCTTGATGGAATCGCTCCTAGCTCTGTTATAATTTTGAAACAATAAAAATAAGTAGAAGAGAGCTTCGTTATAAGTGTTAATCTTTTGCAGATCAACCTCGTTTCGGTTGCAATATATTTTCAACACTAAAATTGGACGACGCTGATTGGCTCCGACACTTTACCCGTATGACTTGATTTTGAAGAATTACTACAGCTTTTAAACAGAAATATTGAGAAAACAGAAAGTACATTTAGAGAATTCATTCAATTTTAATTAAACTTTTAATTTTAGAAAATTTGTAAAAAATTTACCTAGACAAGATATTTTAAGTTCCAATAAGCAATCTTTGTCAGTGTTAGATCAAAATAAGGCTGGTGGTAAGTTTGGCAGAGAGATATTAGGTGATTTTTAAACTCCTTCTATTAGCTCACACTCTCCTGATATATATCTTGTACAAATTTTCATTCATTAATAAAATAAGTTTTATTCATCAAATTCAAATGAAATTTTTAAACCCATAGTGGATAACAATTTATGTTAATACAGTTTTTTCAAAGCTTTATATATTCATTTAGATTTAAAAATTTAATGTCCTGGTTAGATATGAACTGTGAATCTACATATTTAAAAACCAGTATGTTTACCACTTGGGCTAACTTTCTCAGAGCTAAAACTTGCTTAAAATTCCAGTATATGAAATTATATAAAAAAAGTTCTTTTCAATAGTGAAGCATTGCAAGAGGTGGATGGAATGATATTTTAATATTTATAATAATTGTAATTATAAAATAAAAAGTAATTAAAATAAATTTTTTTTTTGTCGACCTCAGTAGGAAATGACTTTGAAAAATTCTTTTTCTACATTACTTGTTTAGAGTTTTGGGGGTTAAGATGTCAAAAAGTGAACAGGAGTTATAATGTAATAAGTGTTAGGTTTGTGTGTTTTGTATAATACAATTTGTATAGACTACAGTGTAACTTATAATGCAACACAACGCTCCCTACTAGACTGCGGCCAGTCGATCACTAAAGACTTCTGCTATATTTTATCGAGTGTATGAAATGTGTGAGAACAAAGAATGTTTTGAGAGTAATCGTATAACTCATATCTGGTATCAACCTTATCTGATAGCTGGTGCTTATAATACATAATGTAGATGTTTGTCATTATTGTGAGAAATTATAGAAGTTGAAGAATTAAATTACTTATTACAAATTAGAGATGTTCTACTATAATTATCTACTTAATTTTTAAATCAAATTTTCAGAATTGAATTAAGGTAACAATCCAGCAGTCCTTGTATGCTAAAAGCTCTTAAAAATACTTCAACAAAAATCTTTTTCAAATTGAAATTGTTGTCAGGGGTTGCTCATCTGCAGGCCAGCACAATAAAATAAACTTCAGACTAATCCTCCTGCATGCCAAAAATGTTGGATTATTGTAGGCATAGTAATGTCAATTTTTATTTTGCATTATATAAAACAGCTCTTTTATAGTACAAATAAATGCCATTAGATTGCAGTTAGGGTTGTACAATTTTCAGTGTGTACAGTGCGTGAGGTTTAACAGTGTCCCTCCTTCTGCTCTAGCATTTGACTACTAGCCCAACTGAAAACATTATACAATACATACATCGTCTCTTTAGTAATCAAGTCTCTTTCTTTGCACACGCAGAGCAACACATTTAAAGATCACGTCTACATCAAACTATTACAGTATTATCATTTAGTTAATTAGAGCTGTTTACACTTTAAACACAACACTGATGTTTTCTGAAACGAAGAAAACCCGCTCTGCAGCCCAGTCCACCATAGGGATCTCAAGATCAGAGATACAGTTAAACCTCATGCACTGTACTTAGGAGCTCAAAAACCAGTTATGTGGGTTTTGATTACAGCACTGTGTTACATTATTGATTTTTTTAATTACATCTGAATCAATCTAACATAATCGAAATTCAGTCCTGCTTACAGGGGAGGTGTAGAGTAGATGCCTCTTTAGGAAGTTTGGAGTATTTTGTGGCAGCCCAATCTAAAAACATTCCACATTCAACATGCTCTCATTATTTTCTACACAGTATACACGCCTGACATTCTACACCTATATTTCTTGTTATAAACTAAATACATTCTGGTAGCAAGTTAATATGTATATATTGTGGTATTCCACAGCAGTGAGATTCGACTCTTGTATGAGTTACTTCTAGTTTTAAGGCAAACTCCAGTACAACTATTATCGCCTCCGGAGAACAGTTAGAAAAGGAGAGTTTTGAGACCCAGGGTTTTTAAAGTGTTTGTCGTCTTCAACAATGCCTGTAGGTAGGATACTAGATCAGTGCCATTTGTATTTGACTGTTAATAAAAGGAAAGACGTTTATTTGAATAGTAAGGGTAGAAGGTAGTGTAATGCTTTAAGAATTTTTTTATTAAAATTCCAGGAGTGAACTGTCTAATTTTTTTCATGAATGGTTTTCTTTACTCTGTAAGAAGTACACATTAAAACTGGGTAACTTGAAAACTAAGAATATAACTTTAGAACAAATTACAATTCACTTATAAACTAATTATAAACCACTACTTTTGTAGCCTAAAATGTGTGAAGAACAAAGAAGAGAAGAATGATCTTATATATCTAAGTATTGTGACATATATACAATAGCATAAAGATAAAGTCCTAACTTAAATCTTTTCTCTATTATAAATATTCCTCAATGAATTTTTATTATTATATAACTTTAGAGCTAAATAGAACTGAAAAATATATAAAACTGACATTTATATAAAATTTGGTGCTAAGTTATTGACTAGTATAATTCATGTATAGCCGTGTAAAGTGTTAAACCTCTTTTACTTCTTAGTGTTCTTTACTCACATTATATCAAAATGGATAGGAATGTTACAAAACACGAATGTTTATATGTGTTATAGAAACTCAGGTCAAATGAAATCAACCATCCCCTGAGCGACAAGGGTAATATAAAGTAGGACCACATACAAATTGGTTACGCTCATATTATTATTAAAAACGAATAAAGCAACAGATGTATGGATAAACATTCAGCTCTCGATAATTCTAGGCCTAATATGTGTACGGTACGTGATCCGCTAGAGTTTGCGCTCGGTTATTGCAATCATTGTGCAAGAGATTGCCTATAATTGCAATTATATTGGTAAAGTAAACGATTTGTATCACACGCCGATAGCAGCGCGCATAGTCAACCCACTGATAGCATTGTGAATTGTCAATCCACAAATAGCAGCACAATTGAAGGTCAATTAATTCAGTAATCCTAATTCCTCTGGAACTAAATTATAAACCTTGTAGTTTTACCAACTTAAAACGACATAAATGTAATACAATCCTCATACGGATACAATTATTAAAAAATTCACCTTTCGGAATTCATTAAAAATTTGAGCTAGCATATTGAATTAGCTTTTTTTTAATAAGTTTGGAAATATAATCCACCAACAGATCCTGCGCGATAGTTCACAGATCCCTGTAGTTAAACAGGTAAAATAGGGTAGGGTCTAATTTTGGCACGTCAGTTTGGTTGTTTCGTCATTAAGCTTGTCTTCGTCAGGATATAAACTGAGTTGATTTATGATATGTAGTTTTAGCTGGTTGTTTTTCAGGTATGCAGCATACAGCGCAAACACTGGTTTTTTACCCTGTATACACAGAAACCCCTAAATCTTAACAGCTCACAGACATAAGCATTGACCTCGGATAGGCAAGAGCAAAAGAAGTATAATGTGTAAGAATAGAAGATGTGAGGACCGCGGCAAAATTTACCATGGATTCATGTGATCAGGATTGCACAACTGAAATCATTAGTCTCTATCAGGGTAACAAAAAAGTGTCTCCAACAAGGGTTGTCAACCTTTTTGTACTTGAGGGCCTCATGTTCAATCTATCATGGCTGTAAGGGTTGCAAATATAAAATAACCATGAATTTTATTATATTTCCTAATTTTAGATCAGTATTGTAACTTATTTTAATTCTAAAAGTTATAGTACAAAAAGTACTGCATTAACTAACGGCTATTAATGAATTTTAAAAGTAATTTTCATAAAATAGATTACTTACTTCCTGTATAACAAATTTGACGATTTTCTAATTTAACTCAAACAAATTTCTTTATTGATGTTTTGAAGTGCTGAAATAATGGAAAAAACATGTTCATTTAAAAATTAACAAAATTTTACTTAAATAAAACAATTGCCTTAGGGGTGAACTTGCCTACATGCACATCGCTGATATTACTTCCCACTTATATCGCCCCTGTAATTTATTATTAGGCGTTTATTGTTGTGGCTAGTGTAATGGTTCTTGCTATTAAGCAACCTATTTGTATTCTAAGCCATAAGTGTAAGCTATCTGGACCGTTCAGAATTCGAAAAACCACAAGTGGGGCCTATTCGTGCACGGCCGCACAAAATCATTTCAAGGGCCGTGGGTTGCCGACCCCTGGTCTACCAGTTACAGCCCATCATAAGAAGGAAAAAGAAGGGTAGATGAAATTATGTACGACGTATGAAGAAGGAAAAGGCACAATGATCCTCAGGAAACAGGAACAGGGGAAAATTATTGCTTTTACTTTTTTTTGTTACTTATCTGGATCTTAATCAGGATGAAAAATATACCTCTTGATCTTAATAAGAATGAAGAGAGGTATCTAGTGTCTACACAGCTTTTATGTATAAGTGATGTCGGTAAAGTAAACCAATTGCAAGAATGTTTAACAAAAAATCTTTAAAAATAAACTTATAACGTGATATTTTACACCCGCATCCTCTTATGGCCTAAATATATGCTGGTAGCCATTTAGGCCTCCAATCCTTTGATTTTTTAGGGCTATCTTTTCTCAATAGCAATTTTCATCAATTTGGAAAGTTTCAAATTGCATACGTACATTTTTTTTCATTGATATGTTTTTTAAATTCTGATTCTAGCAGGTAATAATATCATAACTAGAGAGTAGCTACATCCAATTCCTCCTTCTACATACAATGCTATTGTTGAGTAGCTAAATGTCTAATTCTTGCTATTTACTATTTCACAATATAAATACAGTTAAGCAACATTTTCTTCTTCATTGTTAAGAGAAAATTACAATGCACTTGACTTTCCAAGATTAGTTCTTTTCTTTATTGTTTTACGTAAAACAGCTCTTGAGATGAGAATCTTCAAATTAACATTTTTAGTCAAAAATATCAACTAAAACGAATCTCTTAAAATAGTTAAAATGAACATCAAGTAATCGAAGGACTTAAAAATTATAGACTGATTAAAGTACAGAAAGTGGTTTTAAATACGAGATTGAGGGATGATTTCAACAAAGCAGAAAAAAGAGAATTATGGAAATGCAATCATGATAAGATAATCAACAAACGCTATAAATAACCAATTAAAAAATGTACTGAGGTACAGTAAAACCTCTCATATCAAACCACGTGGCAACAGCCTGATGTAGGTAACAAAAAATCTGCTTATGTTGTGGAATGTACTACACAATCACAGCCATTTCAATTGGAAGTAAATGCATGATTGTTTTAAGTTACACTTACTGAAAATTGTAATTATATTTTAATAGCAATATAGTATTTTAAACTGATACATATGTACATTTATATCAGTTTTGGTAAAAAAAAGATGTAATGGTGGTTTGCTTGTTTCATTGCACATGTTTCTTTGTTGAAATATCCCTCCACCTTCTAAAGAGTAGACGATCTTTGCTGTTGCTTTATCTTGTTGTTCGGCGTACTCCATCAGGTAGTCAAATGCCTAAAAAGTTTTGCTATCTGTCATGGCTTGTTTTCTTTTGTCGTCTTCGGCAGGTGCTGGCTCTGTGCTCACTAAGTCTATAATATCACTAGCAGTAAACTCATGAACTTCATTTTCATTCATCTATTTATTCACATCCACACTGTTCAAATCCTTAAGACCCGGAATGTTTGTAATAAGGTTTTTCATTTGTATTATGTTTTCAATCCCTCCATTGTTTGTTTTATGATCCAGTAGTTTTTTGCCATGATTTAACTAGTGTTATCGGCCTGATTGCATCCCATGCTGTAGCAATCCATAAAGCTATATTTAGCAGGTCTGTTTTTTATGCACTCACAAACACTATCATCCATAACTGCAATTATAACTTACGGTGATATAGAAAACATTTTAGCTCCATTAGTCGCGATTACTTTCAAGCTCATTTGCACCGGGCCTAAGGCAGTATTCAATAAGGTGGTTCTATCCTCAAACTGAATACAAAAACTACACAACTTTTTGGGCCTATTTATACAAAGCCAAACTAGAGGGAGCCTACATCAGAGAGCTAGAGCCTAGAGGGAATACACCATTTCTAATAACAATTAATTTCTTGCAAGTAAATGTACACTCTGTCATGAAATGAGACAATTCACAAAGGCATTATAGAGGTTGGAAGAGAAAATTGTTCCCCAAGGTTAAATTTCAATCTTCACTTCAAATTTTAAAATATTTTCTGCTTTTTTGCCATACTGTATATTGTAGATTACAAATTCTGTGTAAAATAAATAAATTACCGAACATTCTGTAGAATATATGTAAATTGGACGATACAGAAACTCAAACACAACTAGCTAAGTCGGGAAAAACAAAGAGCGATCTGCTGTGTCAGAAAACTGGCCAATGGCAAGGCCCCTTGTGGAATAAAGACGGTGACTTTATTTTCACACATTCGGATATCGGAGGTTCCAGATATGAGAGGTTTTACTGCATTTAATTTTCAAAATTTTCCTTCGAGGTTATAAGTCAGCTCCCAGTCCCCTGGAAATGTCAATACTCCACACAAGAGATTTCTAAATGAGCTACTGAATTTGTTCATTTAGGTTTTACTTTAAAGATGTAAATATAACACAAAAACCATGCTCGTTTTCATTTAATTACTCATTTTTACTTGATAAATACAAAATATAATTTAGCCCTTTTTTAAAAAATCTCATGTTTTTATTAAGGCAATTATCAATTATTAGAAATTGTAAAAATATTACTATTTTAATAAATATTATCTTGCTTTTAGATTGTATAAACTTATCTTTATACTACCTAAATTTTAAGTTATTATATTCAGAAAAAAAAATTATCTTACCGAAAGGGGGTCTTATTCATAACTGTAATGACATGAGGTTATTGTTTCACTCATGGCAGCTACCAAAAAACAGGCATCAATGCACGAACGTTAAAACCAATGTAAAATTAAAGAGCTTACCTATGAGTTCTAATTAAATTTTTATATGTCATAAGAGATTAATGACATTAAATTAATTTTACGTTTTGGTAGAAAAGGCTTTCCACTATGGAGTCAAAAATGTCATTTAAATATGTCTCTTAGCTGTATTGGCATTTATTTAGCACCACCCAGAGAAAAGACTAATCATCTGGAGGGATGCAGACAAGCAAATCTATACCATTACTCATCCTAGTGGAAGAAGAAGATATTACCGAAAGAGGCTGTTTTCCCAACCATTGTTCGACTCATGGCAACTACCAAAAAACAAGGCAACAATGTACAAAACTTAAAGCCTAATTAAAATGAAAGAACTTACCAATGAGTTTTAATAACATTTCTATACGCCATAAGAGATGAATTTTACACCTAGGTGGAAATGGCTTGCCTCAACTGTAGAGTCAAACATCTCGCCTAGGTCACCCGTGACTTCACTGTGAAATGAAATGTGTTTAATGGTGAAAACTTTATTTGAATGTTTCTTTTCCCTCCTGTTACTCATTTACCATTACCCCAAGAAAAGGTGAATCGACTGGAATCTGCAGACATAAGCAAATTTGCACCAATACTACTATGCTAGTGGAAAAAACTCAAGAAACTAATATCATGGCAAATCGGGTAAATTGAAGCAAGGAAATAAAAGTACTGGAAAAAAATATATATGTACAATTTTTATCAATAAAAAACCAACAGACTCCACAAAAGGAAGTTGCAATGTTTACAACCCTACCACGACTGTCTCATTCTACATTTTATGGTTACAGTCCAACCACTCAAGTGAATACGCTATCTCCCACGTCTAATTACCATGAACGCTATCTCCTACAATTTTCACCATGAATGACTAATTATCAACAACTTAAAGCAACTGTGGCGTAAATGTTTATATTAATTAAAACAACCTCTCACTACAAATTCAACAAATTTTATTTTAACCTTATGTACATTTCGACTACAAAGTAATCATCTTCAGAGGTATTTTTACAAATAACTAACAAATAGTAACTAATAAATAGTTATAAATAGTAACTAATAAATAGTTATTTGTAAAAATACCTCTGAAGATGATTACTTTGTAGTCGAAATGTACATAAGGTTAAAATAAAATTTGTTGAATTTGTGGTGAGAGGTTGTTGTAATTAATATAACGACTAATTATACTTTTATCTTCTATACTCCTTTTTATTCAATAAAATTTCTTTAAACTTTACTAAGATACCAGGAATAAAATTCTAACATTGTATATAGCTAAAGGATGAACAATATTATAAATTTTAAGTCACCTGAAGTTTCTGTATTGGAGTAAAATTTTGAAGCTAGACAAAGTGTCTCATCGCAGATATAACTAAAACAGGTATAAATATTACAATCAAAAAAATTGTACTATTTTAATTTAATATTACATTTACAAAAAAATTAATTTACATAAATTTGAACAATAAAGTTAGGAATTAATGTCTTCAAATGGTGTATGAAGTATAAAGATGGATGGAGCTTCTTCAATTGCAGACAATGTCAGTCAACGAGCATCAAACACTACCACTGAGCTCAGGTTAAGGATTTATAAGACATTATGGATTAAAAAACATGCATTTTAAAACTCACTTTCTACAAAAATTAAACAAATATAGGTAAAATAATAGAGCTTATCTTACAAAAAAAGATAATGAAATGCTCACAGACAAAGGAAAACAATCGGTATAACATTAGCAATCTCGAATTACATTAATATATGACTGTTAACAATCCAACAACACTACTCACAAAAATACCTATAAATAATTGATATAACAGTTTACTCCGCTAATTATTTGTTAAGATTACAAACTTAGATCAATAATTAGTACGAGTATGTTTACAATCAGTATTTATCCATTAGAAGTATTTTACCAAGAGGTATTTTCATCCTTCGACAAGTTATGAATAAAAGACAAATTAATGCAAAAAAAACTATTTTATTACTGTAAGTTAAGTACGCTTATGTTACTTTTTTATAGTAATCTTGAGGATTGAGGCAAATGTTGAGAAACTGTGGACATACTTTCCGATTCCCTCTTATTCAAATATTGACACCATTTAAATTACTTTAAATGACTCCTGACGTTATCTTCAAGCTCCTCAATAATTTAGAAGAAATAAATTTTAAGCCTAGATATTTCTTAAGTTCAGGGAAAAGATGAAAGTCACTGGGTTGCGAAGTTACCGTTTATATATATATATATACATACAGTAAACTCCCGATTATCCGTGGAATAGGGTGGCCCGGCAATGCCGGATAACAAATTCCCCGGATAATCCGCTATGAACAAAGAATATGCAAAACGATCGATAATCAATTATTATTCCATAAGTTACACAAATAATGACCCCGGTTAATGCAATCCACAAATAATCTTCAGAGGACAAAATAAATACAGAAAATAATTTAAAATGTCGATGTATTTGACGGATTATAACATGTACATTTATATGTCTAACTATTTACTCTACGTACATAAGTATATGTCAAAAGTATGTATGTATGTACATATGTAATTTCCTTTACACATAATACTTTCACTTTTTACCAAAACAAATCTGTCACTTTCGTCTGTTTTTTGTGAGCATTGATTTAGCTTTAATGTGCGATCTAAGTTTCTTGAGAATCATTTTGTCACACAGTGTCTACTTATATCACGTGTGTCACAAAGCCATAAAGATCGATAATGTATATGACAGACATGGATAATGCATATGTCACGTCCTAGACTATTTATAGCCGAGATTAGCCGACATTTGTTTACAATCTTATGATACACATTAGGTTTTCGGGCGTCCAAGCATTTTGTCATTGTCTCTTATATACAGTAGTCTGCTCGCCCCTTTTATTTCGCTGGCCCGCGTCGGGATGCTTCCCTTTCAATGTAAAAATTAGTACGTACATATTTACATATCTATTCCCTTCATCTTAACTTCTATTAAGCCTTATATGTATTTACGTCGTAATTCACCATTTGGAAATTTAAACACATGAATCTGATTGGAATAAAAATCGGATATTTGTTAAACAATGGCAGACCCCGGATAATCCGCCCATGGATAATCGGGAGTTTACTGTATATATATTTAGGTTAGTTCTAGTAGAGCTTAAAGCTTATTTAGGAATTTTTTGACTAGATAGGAGACTGACAGACATACCTAATGGCAATAGTCCAAAACTGCAATCTGTTGGAAATAAATAGACACATATAGAAACTTAACAGAATATTGAAATATTTCAATCAAAAATGATCTTCATCAATCAAAAAAGAGAAAAAATGTTCACTGGTAAGTGAATGCTAATCATACACCTTCATCCAAAATTGTCGGTTTTCATTTTCACAGAAAAAATAAAATATTGTTTCTTGACATAAACTGTTTACGAGTCCTAAAGTGTGAAAGTTAGCAAAAAATGTTAAATTTTTACTGGAAAAAATAATGTTATACATAAGTATATATTACAACTATGTGTTTACACACTTCACTCAGCATACTCCCAAGTAGACTACAAGGGTCAGTGACACATGCTGTTTTTGTATAAGACATCCAATAGTAAAATGTTGTATTTAGCAGACTTGTAAAGATAAGAAATGAGTAGTACAACAAAAATTTATGTTTCATTAACTTAGATTGATAGATGTTCGGGCAATAAATATCCAACCTAATAAGAACTCCTGCAACAACTCTATAAAGGCGTTGCTCTGAGCAACCTTTAGCAGCTACAGAGTTAAGCCCTATCAAATGTTGAAAATTTTACAAAATCTAAAAATTATGTCATGGCTTTGTATAGGTAGTCACTTTCTAGAGAGAAAACATAAATTTTAAATTGGTTTTAACATTTATATTACAAAAGAGAATCTATACCCCGTCTCAGAGTAAGTTGAGGCAAGCCAGGTATCTGGGGGATTAGGAACTGCTCGAGTGATGAAATGGCGGGGACAGTCTGGCGAGTATATACCATACACACACCGATTACTCCACCTAAAAATGTTAACCTAATAAATACACATCACATGAGAAACTAGCTGATACGGTTTTCTTAGTTACCATTAAACAAACAATTGCGTCTTTGGTTCATTTTAATCGGCCAACTTTAAATGTGATTACCGGCTATGCTTCGTATATTAAAATTTGTAATAAGCTTCAGTTATAACACTTCAAAGCGACAATTTAACATGAGACAAACATGCAATTGTTTGTTTAATGATAATTAAGAAAACCGTATCAACATTTTTCTCAAATGATGCGTATTTATTAGGTTAACGTTTTTAAGTAGAGTAATTGGCGATATGTCACTAATGGGATGTACTCGCCAAGGCGTCCCCGCTTATTTATCAGTTGAACAGTTCCAACCCCTTCTCCCGCTACCTGGCTTGTATCAACTTACCCTGAGACAGAGTATAGATTGCTAATATTACATCTAAATTACCATTTCACTTATATTGTGTTTTTGTTTGAGTGCAAAGTTAGAACTTGTTCAAGTTTTAACTAAAAAAGACATTTTTAAAGGATACATCTCTTTGTCCTCTTCTTGTACATTATTCGATACCCACATTCTCGACAACGAATCGGATCTCTAGGTCGAATCTCATTCTCATGATGGCATTCTAAACAAAGATTAATCACAAATTATTTTAATTAACATTAGATTTGTAAAAGTATTTCAAATAGAAATATAAACATTTTACATTTTGTATGATTAAAACTAACCTCTGATTAAAGCTAATGTTACTGTAATGCAATGTATTGTTTTTATTTATAATATCTATATAAATTCTATTATGTATGATATAGTACAGTTCGGCATTGTAAATTTAAATAAAATATTTAATTATATTTCTGAAAAACATTATTTTTTTTTTAAATAAATGTGTCATACATAGGTAATCTTTTTTTAAATTCATTGTAGCTATGTTTGTGAACTAGTGTCATTATTGTTGGTAATTTTAATTGTGTACTTGTGTATTGTAGGCCTGAAGGCGATGATGTAGAATGAAGTATTGCCTGTTTAAAGAAATATTTGTACCTGACTCACAAATCAACTGCATTTATTTTAACAATAATCTCTGCAAGTATAAACATGATTAATAATAGTTTATCTTTGTTAATGGATGACAAATGACATTCTAGTTATATCTAGATCCCACAATAAAGATATCTTGTATCTACATACTTTGTCTATGGCTAGAACATTCTGCCATAAATAAAAATAATAATAGCAAACCAAGCAAAAAATATTTTTATTATGTGCATAATTCTAAACTGTTTAGGTAATATTTGATGTACTTTAGAAAAAAAAAATATTTCCAGAAGATAATTTTGATATATGGTCAATGATTAATGAAACGATTGTTTTTAACAAACGCACTTATACAGATATAACTTAGGTTTGCAGATGAAACACACTGCTCTTAGTAAAATGTAATTAACAATTATTACATTTTTCTTACTATTGGAATAATCCAAGTAAAACAATGACTAAATAGGCAAATTCCTTAATTATGATAATTATATTGGTTTTTTTATGTTCCAGTTATCGTTTGGCCATTTAGCACTAACAAACTGTTTTTCTAAACACAAAAAGACTATTATAACAAACTCTCTAATTCACCAACTGTAGCACTCTCTGACTTTTTTTCTATTCCCAAAAACTGAGGGCTTATGATCAAAGTTAATCATTTTGAAATTATAATACTTAAAGACTAAGACTTAAACTATTAAATTTAAGAAAATATTCTGCGGGAATTAAAGAAAATATTAAATTCATCCACAAGGAAACTAGAACCTAAAATTTCTAGGGTAATACTTGACCAAATAGTGTTCAACTTCAAAGTTCTACATAGACAATTCAAGATTTATGAACACTATCACCTTGTTCAACGCAGTGATACATAAACCAAGTTGGTTTATATAGTGAACTGTAGTCATACTTTTTTAACATTGTAATCTATCCCAACCTGATACTTTGTAGCTATATCCTTAAGTTTTAGAGCATACTGCTGTTATATATTAAGAATGAAGATTTTATGAAGTTCTGTGTGTATGTGAGACATCATGTAAAAATAGTTTTATGAAATCATATCACTGGTGCCAAATTTTTGACATTTCTTTATCTTCCGCAATGGCAAAATATGGTAGGTAATTGGCAAACAAAATACGGCAATTGTTTACAGTTCAAAAAACGGCTACATATTTGTTCTGAACATTCCAAAGGCTATTTTCATTGATATTTAAGTCACTAATTAATAAAGTTCGTACGTGTTTGCATTGCATGAATCCACCTGTTTTTGTTGAGTACATATTGTAAGTAACATGTGAAAACGAAAACCTCGAGTACATATTAATCAGCTTTTACCATATATTGTAATGGACGTATATTTTATTGTAATCACGTAAACGAAACAATTACTTTATACTCTTTTGTATCAGTATACACATGAGCTTTTGTTTCACATTTTGCAAATTTTAAGCAATATTTGCGGCGCTTGAAATCACCTGTTTCTTGTTTTAATCGTGTTTGAGTAAATAAAAACGACTTCGAAAAATCCTAAAGAATATTTATTCTTGTTACTTACAATGATAGGTTACACATATAATCACTTTAGAAAGCAACACTCAAAAAGACTTAAATTGATATTAGAATAATATTACAATTACCTCCACAAATATAAACCATTGGTGTCTTTGTTTGTGACTGCTCTTTGTTTTGATCCATTCTAATTAATAAACTGTTACAAAACTATTAAAGTACTAACAAATTTTAGTTCTTTACAAGCAGGACTGAATAATTAAAAATACGTCAAAATCATAATATGGTTTATCAACGAGTTAGCACTAGTGTCTAGATAATGCGTGGTAACAAATGGCCACAGTTGAAAGCTAGTCAGACGGAAATAGCCGAATTAACGTTCTAAGCTATATGACATGTACGAAGAATTTATTATTCGTTTTACTATATTTAATAACAATTCGTATATTTATTAGCCCATAAACGATATTGTGCTACATTATAACTCCCATAACTTATACCACTATCTATTTTATCTCATTCTTTTTTTAATTTTTATTAAAATAAATATATTATAGAAGAAAATAGAAATTATAAAAAATAATATGCATTATTAATAAATTAGAAAAATATATACAATACAATTTTTTAATAGATAATATATCAGACCCAATAAGTTATTTATTTGAATTATATCTACGATAATATCGGGCAAGCATATGCAATATGTTTGTTATACTGTACTCTTGTGTTTTCAATGTTGGTCACTATGAATGACGTCATGGTCAGCTGTTTTTGAAAGGACTCTATGTATGAATCTAAAATAACATTGGAAGAAGTCAATAGCAGTTAAAAAGTTTAGTTGTAGGTTGTAGGCAGCAGTTAGTGATAGTGCAGGTTAAAAGGTGTTTGTGTTTCTGTAACCTTTTATATACAGACAGTGATATAATTCTGTTAAGTGATGTGAGTGAGAAAAACTTGTTTTTGTGTTTTTTCTCTATAAAAGTCCTCCATTGGCAAACTTTAACTCAAACTCAATGTTGATTATTTTTCTTTGATTTCTACAAGGTGAGGTGTTTTATGATTCATGTCTAAATTATACAAATATTATATTTTAGTACTCTAATAATAATCTGCGTAGTTATTAAATTAATCTACTTGTTCCTCAAAACTGTCAGATAATCCTGATACTGTTTACCAACAATGAAAAATGTTTTTTGTGTATGCTTTAAATTAATTGGCTAGATGCAACTTAAATAATTTTTACATGCACACGGTTTTGAAGAATTATACTGTATGTTATAAATTTAATTTATATATTTAAATAAATTAAATATAGTTTAACTATTAAGTTTAAATATTTTTAATTACTAAAAACACTTGTAAATATTTTACAACTTGCCTACAGTAGCACTTTGGGACACATCTCCTGAATCAGCTGTCCTCAACACATATAAGTAAGTGCTCCTATAGCAAGTAGTAGAATATCTACAAGTGTTTTTAGTGGAAACTAGTAGCTCACTTGAAGAAAGAATCAACAAATATGAAAAACATTTATGATAAATCTTTTTTAATTTCATATAATCAAAATAAGTAACCAGTTTACATCTCTAAGAGTCTTAGTAAACATACATTTAATTATACATAACCTTGTTTTGTAAATATTACAAAATGTTTATTATTGTATATTTTACTATTCAAAAATTAGATGAATTTATTATTGGAAATGTCCAGTGATTAGATAAACTTCACATAATAGATTATTAAATTAAATGTTTATAGCAATAAAGTTACAGGTAGTTTTCAGATATCACCAAAAGATTATTTTTCGCATGGTTTCATTCATGTTGGGATAGGTCTAGTAATTATTTTGTGTGATATTAATACATAAAAGATTCTATTAAAAAATTATATATATATATATATATATATATATATATATATATATATATATATATATATACACATTATAAACACAACTCAGGTAAGTACCTGTTTCTTATAGTGCTTGTATAGTTCTGTAAACATTATGCATTTTTTCATTTCAAAATTATTTAGTTTATTGATCTTTCATTTTAAATATGTAATGCGTATATAGGCCATTTACCAGCCAAACCTAGAACATTATTTATCATATCAGTCACAGTTTATCAGAATAATACGGACACAATCACCCACACACAAACAAAGGCTTATGAGTAAAAAAAAATTGTCCTAATCTGAATAACACAATTGTTGAAGTTAAGGGCTTGGCCTTTACTTCGACACAACTGAAGAGTTGTAATCATATAATTTATGCAAATTTTGTGTTTGTTTGTTATTGTGTAATTTTTGTTTACCTAACGTTTTTGCAAATTGTACGGAAAACAGAAAAAATAATTATTATGAAGAAGGCTCACCTTCTTGCCGTTAGTATTTAAGTTAATAAATTTATTACTTTTTTTACGTACCTATCCGAAGCAGATACTTTGTTGCTACATTTTGAAATGAGTAAATAATGAATGCAGTTCAAAATATAATTTTGTTTTACAGAAAAAATATCATTTTGTTTATATCTATCTGCGTCTGTGCATTGAGGTTACGATCATACTTTTTGTTAAATTTTAACTGCCGTTTATGGTCTGTGACACTCAAGTTGATGGTCTATGACATGTAAAATCACTTGTTTAGAATGAAGTTTTGAGTAGCCTATGTAAAAACAAAAAATATCAACCTCAGTGCAATATGTACCAACCATATTACATTTATTTAATCACTTTTACATTAGTTTATGACTATCCAAACCTTAAAATTTGTAAAATCTTGCATTACTACATTATTTTTTTTATAACGTAGCAAAATATTGAATGCATATTATAAAGTTGTTTGTATATATGACAGTGATGGGATAAACTCATCCTAAAAACTTTATAGTTTCTCACTCAAGATTATTTTAATTGCCTCCATGATAAGTGTGTGTCTTTATTTCATGACAGTATGGCTCTCTTGTAGTTGTAAATTTTAATATTCTTTAGATATCTCTCAACCTTCTTGATCTTTTTCACAGGGTTTGAATTTTTTCAGTCTGTTGAAAAGCAATCATATTCCAGGTATTGGTTTAGTATTTTGAGAGTAGCCAGCACATTGCCAAAGTTTTGAAGAAATAATCTTATTTCTGTAGGTATGACTTTCACAAATCACAAACTTTGAGCCTGTGCTTCAAAATTTTACATTTTGAATTTTATAATCAGTTTGACATCACCAGTTGCTAGTGATCTTTTTTCATGGCTGCTTATTTGGAATGTATTTTAGGCGTCCTTCTCAGTGTGTATTTAGAAGGATAAAGATAAAATAATTGGTATTCATATTACACTGTTATTTAGAATATATATCTAATAATTGATAGATTAGTTGGTCAGGTAGTAATATTCTTGATTGATATATGTAAGAAGTTATGTTCATGTGTAAAATTCCTTAGTCCCAAAGAACTCAAAGATAGTAGTGAGCTGTAAGGAAGTTAGAATAAGATTTAGAAAAAGATTTTGCAATTATATCTGATATTAGATGTGTTTTTCCTAATTATGTATGATGTCATTATTTATACTGACTCATTATGTCAGTAATGCATTTTCTTTATTCTTGTTGTAACAGATGATATTAATTTGAAGCAGTTGAAATTTGTAATATTGGATTCTAATAAGCGTGGTTCTCTTGACCACTGTATTTGCATCACAGAATACAGAGGGTTTTTTCTGATGAAAAACCAAGTATGGTTGCAGTTTTTTTGTTGTACGTCTTGAGGTTTTTTCTATAATTACACTTTTTATATTAACCTCAATCAAACCACTTTTTACTGATTTTTTTCAGCATATATACCGTATTTTGCACTAAATATTATTCAATGCTGTGAGTCATGAAAAATACTGTTCTAATCTGTACTTGTTGATACTCTTGGATCACAGATCCATATTAAAACTTTCAGTTTTTATGTTGTACAGTCTTGTCTGTGACACACAGCATTGAATAATGCGCTGACATAGCGTAAATTGCGTCTGCTGAAATATATTAGTAAGTAGTGGTTTTATTGCCAGGTTAATACAAAAAGTGCAAATATGGTTATTTTTGTCATAGAATATGTTAGGCATTTGGAATCAAATTTCTTTTGCCTGGTAATGAGCATGCCTTTCCAGGAGAATACAGAAACACTCTTTATTGAACCATTTATCAGTTAACCAATCTCAGAAACTTCAGACATCTCTAACATTTCCTTTGTAGAGCTTTCCAATTGTTTGTTCTGTTTTAAGGTTTTAAAGTTTTTTCTATTAGGCTTGTATGAAGTTCAGGTGAATTGTATTATTTGTCAATACAATTTTTCCTTTAAAAGAGGCTCTTCAAAATTATTTACAGAAGAATGTCTTAATTGGGTTTCTTTCCAAATATCTCTATTGAAATATAATGTTGACACTCTGTGGATAGTTGTGGAAAATTGTTGAATCATTACAATTTTATGTAATGGAAAAAATAATATATAGTTATTATTAAATGAATTGTGAAAATTATTAATGTGTTATTTGTTTATATGTTAATGTGTTTGTTAATGATGTGTGTGTGTGTGTGTATTATTTATAAAAAAAAGAATGTAATCAACTAATGGCATCTGATTTCTGATAATATAATTAGTTGATTACATGTTTGTTTTTGTAAGGATTTTTTTACAGGTTTGATAATCATCGAGGTCATATAAATAATTTTTCAGAACATTTGATAAGGAACATTCACAGTCATGTGGATGAAATTTCCAAACATTTTTTTTTGTTTTTGTTTTGAAACATGTTTAAGCATATTTTACCTTCTCAATTAAAGCCATGTCAATTACTGGCTCTCAGCCTGGCAATTCCCCTCCCGCTGTAATCATTCAGAATAGATCTCATATTCTTTATAATTAAGTTGGTACTTTTTATAACAAATCACATACATTTTATTATTTAAAGTCTAAGTATGTATTAAATTAGGTTTGAATTCATTTCATAACTATTTTTGTTCCCATCAGCAAAAGTTAATCTTTATGGTAAATCTACACATTATTCATTAGTCTGTTAATCCTTCTTAAAGTTTTTCATGTGAATTAAAGTTACAATTTTCAATTACAATTTTTTTAATAGAGTGTTTTTACAAATTTTATTCAATTTGTTTTGAGTTTGTGTTGGTAAGAGTTTGATTTCTGGAAGAAAAGAGGTGTTTAATTAGATTACAAATATTGTAATCCACTTTCTACATAATAATTGAATAGCGACACAAAAACAGATGATCATATAGGTTTAAAGAAGTATATGTTCCTTTGTGGTTACAATGAGTATTTTTTACCTAAATATTGGAGCAAGGTTTGATATCTATAGACCTATTATTATAGGCCTGTTATAAACAATTTACCATTCTCAACTCCCCTAAATAGACTCCCCTTTATATTAGACTTTTTCTTGCCAAGTTGTTTCATTGGTTTATAAAAAATCTTATACCTTATAAAACGAGTGTTTAACCTATTGTACATTGTTTTTTTACCAAGATTCTTTTTTCGTACATTGATATTAATTAAACGTAGGATATTAACAATCCTTCCTGTCAAGTAAATTTAAAAGGCAGTGACTTGTTTGATCACACAGCAGCCGCATAATGCCAACATAACGGTCTTTCGTTAGCATCAATTTGGACAATTTAGGAAAGCAAGCGGCAGAAGTTCTGTGTGTATAGCTTTAAAGGGTCCTTTTATTCAAAGTCAGTGTTAAAGTTTTTATCTACCTCGTATAACCAAAAGACAAGCTTTGTAGATATAAATTAATAATGTAGTATTCCTAAACGATTGCTATTATCTGAGTTTTCCTTCGTCATGCTTAAATTCCTTCTATTAGTTCACAATCCTGATATATATCTTGTACAAATTTTCAATCGTACAAATTTTCAATCATTGATAAAGTACGTTTTTATTCATCCACTCAAGTTCAGATATATTTTCTTTAACCTTTCTTTTAATAAAGTGGTTGACAATTGATGTTTTTCCAAATATTTATTTAATAATTAAATTATAAAATTGGTGGGGTTAAATTTAAATTATAAAAACTGAGAATCTCCAAGTTCAATGTCTAAGCACGCCTTGGCACTGCGCAAACTTTTACAATACATAGAAATATATTTCTCAAAGACGTATATGAATTTGTTTTCCGTCTATCTGGTTGTCGTCGAAATCTCCATTGTACAACCTTAAACTGTTGCCATGGTTACCACACAATATCACAAATAGTGGTCTTATGTAATTAAAATGAAATTTTTCTTTGTTATCCTCAGTAGGAATTTACTTAATTTTTTTATATATTGTTAATTTACAAGTCTATTAGACCGTCCCGTACAGTTATCGTAAAAGCCGATTGAGATGTAGTACATTTATTTTCACTCATACATAAGAAAATTATGTCTTATCGGACTGTACATTGTTAAGTAAAAATACTGAACTGAACATGTTCGTTTTTTTATTATTATTATTTTTTTGTTTTTTTTTTTTGTTTAAGCTGAGCATCTTCGATGTTTTTAAAACAGTATTATAGAATAATTTGTAATTTTCAGTTTTTTTTACTTAATAAAACACGCATACACGCAAATAACGTATCTGAAAATTCACTTAAAGCTCGTGTCACCTGATCTGGATAAAATATTAAGCACAAAACTGACACCTTAATATATTTCAACTCATATAGGTGATGAATTTTAAAATATTGAAACAGAAAACGTTCAGTTTTTCTTAATCCTATTAATCCTAATTCAGTCAGGAAAGGCGACGCTTGCTGACCCGGAGGATTTTCAAAGTCTTGCTGGTCGTGAGTAGGAGTTTGTGTTTTTTGTATCAAGGGCGAGTTTTTTTCTAGTGTGGAAGGACGTATATTTAGCTGGGGCGGATATTAGGGTTTATGCTGAGGAACTGTTTCTATTTAAATACAGTTGTGACTGGCGAATCTATTCGGTTATGTGTCAGCAGTATTAAAAGATGTTCTATTGTTGGAAAATTAGGTGACATTTTCTAACGAAAGGAAACGGAAACATGACTAGTCGTGACTCGTACAGAAATTCCTGTTAGTGTTGTTCGGTTATATTCCGTGTAAGGCTTATAAAGTTGGCGGAGAGTGTTAAAAAGAAGATGCTGTTATATTTTGTAAAGAAAAGTGAATGTTACATAATTCGCGTAAATGTGCGAATGGACATGAGATGAAATTATATCTGGAAAACCCAGAACATTGGTTTTGTTCAAAAACACAAAGTCGTGCGTAGAAACAATTACGTCAAGTTACCTATCAATTACGTCAAGGGCTCAAAGTTACCTTTTCGTGAAATATTGTTTTTCATTTACTGTTGGTCACAAGAATTAACATCAAAAGAATTTTGTGAAAAAGATCTGATAAATAAATCATGAAACTGTGTTTGACTAGAATAACTACATGTGTGAAGTGACCCCCAATCATTAATTAAATAACCCTATGCTAATTGGTGAACTTGGACAGTAGAAATATGGTTGCCGGAACAGTGGGGTTTTTGGGGAAATATGTAGGCAGTTTCCGGCTACATATTATTGGGGAAATTTTTATGGCGTCCCGGCATCACGGAAAATACTTATTTAAGCAAATTTTGGAAGATATTGTATGCTACTGGCCTCCATAATAAAGGTAATAAGTTTTTACTTTATTGTTTTTCTGTAGTGGAAAATTTACGTTTGCTGACACACAACTAAAATGTTCCGGACTGGCTGAATTATTTAATATTTTCTGAAAAAATTGAGAAAATATTTGATAACTAAATAAACGTAAACCATAGTACACAATTGCTGAAGATCATTTTTTTATTAGCGTAAAGTGGTTCTAAGCTAGAAGGTGAATAGAACCTACAAGGTATACTTATTGGGATCGAGAAGGACTCTAAGAGGGGGTCGGAAAGTGGGAGAGGTTTATTCGCTGAGATCCCGTCTTTTTGGTTGTACTGAGCTTTCGGTACTTCTGGGGGACGAATTCTGCTAGGTCCCCTAGGTGGGTGGGTGGGAATTGGCGGATGATATTGTTGGAGAAGAACCAAGGGAATTGGAAAAGCTTTTCAGGGGTTTGGATTGGAATGCGTCAATCATGAAGTCCTCATGCAGAGTGGCTATCCGTCAGGAGAAGCATGGTGAAGTCAGTACGTCAGGGCAAAGAGAAGATTTGGTGCGTACTTTCTAGAGGAATATGGCAGCACTTTAGAGCATTGAACACTATTGCATCACCCCAGATGCTCTGTTCGTTGATGCATGCCAGCAGTAAACCTGAGCCGCATTAAAACACGCTACAGAATATAAAAGGTCAAACGTCGATCCAATAGGCGACAAATTATGGAAGGAAAACATGTCTGTAACAATGCGGAAGGCGTCATAATAGTTTCCTCCACAAACTCGGAGGAAATGACACGATTCAGAAGGGAAACAAATACTGGTAACGTCAGCGCTGATTAGATAGTGGCGACCGAATCTCACGAACTGTTTTATACGGGGAAACCAGGAATGCTTTACTCAAACAATAGCCTCAAGAACTGGACATAAAAAAGTAGGATTTCTTGACTATTTCAGCGAGACTCTAATTCAGCTTGACCTTGAAAGAGATCTGAGGAATACAGACTGAAGAAAGAAATAATACGAAAACTTGTCACGAGTGAACGAAAAGAACAATCGATCTCTTATTGGAGTAAAATTTCAAACTAGAAACATAATATACGATTGAAGTAAAGCGGATTTAATTAGATAATAAAGAATATTCGTTTACAGTATTTAAATTTAAATTATTTTAATCATAATTTCAGATTTAAAATTTTAAAACGATATATTAGTAACTCACGTTTTAAATAAGAAATCTTGTTTAACCCATAAAACAGTTTTAAATGTTACAAACATTTAGGCCTAGAAAATAAAATAATAAAATAAACGCCCTCATAGTAACTCTTAGAATAACAATGAAGAGATAAATTAAATTACTAAGGCATGTATCAAAAGCTAATAAACACAAAGCCATAATAATTTATAAACTATATTACCGCCTAAGAGACAAACTAAAAACACCCTAAATAAAATACCTGCTTGATATGCCAAACCTACAAAGTAAAATTCGATACGGATCATCTCAAATACAAACGCACCAATACCTTTCCTAAATAAAATTACAAACTGACCTGTCGACATTCAAATTTTGTCTTGTGCCTACGTCAGAAACCTGATTATTTACTTATTTAAGTATTAATATCTATAACAAATTAGTTTCAATATGGTATATATTTATGTGGGTGTTATAAATATATTTGCTACAATCAGAAAAGCAGTATTTGTACAACAAACAGTGGCAAACTGGCCGAACATGTTTATATACATTGAAGACTCAGACAAAACACGGCGCTGAGTAGGCAATTTAACGGCAAACCGAAAACCTGTAACAAAAATTAGATAAAAGGGGAAATGTAAAGAAATAGGATAATTAGCTGTATTCTATAACATATTTACTCTGTACAAGAGAATTTTATTATTTAATACTGTTTTTAAATAAACAAAAAATATTTATTAAATGGCTAAAACACTACCACATGTCTACTCTCCGTTATCAATCCATGCAGCTGCCTTACAGATTCATAACTTCATGATGGACTAGCCATAATTGATTTTACTAAATTGAAAATTAATCCAATACGGAATTGGGTGAAGAGAGGTATAGATCCACCTGTGAGGTGCTTGACTATCACATGATCGTATTGACAGGGTGAGAGATAAGTTTTAATTAAACCCTTCATTTGTCCATTGACAATTAATAAGATCATAGAGATTGCTTCTTTTTCAATTTGAGAGATAGCAGAAAAAATGAAATAATCAAGGTATTCTATTATACAATATCAAGAGCACAGTGGTACAATATATTACAATAAAAATATTGGAAACGACACCAATACCACAAAAATAACAGATAATACAATATAATAATAATATAAAATTCAAGATAATACAAGTTACCTAAGACCTTGTCACTTAGACAAGTGACCTAGTCAGTCAAGATTGTACCTTATTGTTTGTTACATTGTAATTTTGCAATATGACCCTCTAATGATGATGGCATGGTCATCGAAATGTACATAAGGGTTTAACCTTAGGTAACTTGTATTATCTGTTATTTTTGTACTATTAGGATTGTTTCCAATTTTTTTATTGTAAGGTCTTCTATTGTTTAATTTTGTTGGGTTGTTTTTTCCTTTTTTCAAGTTTAAAGCCAGTGGGACTATTATGCCCTACAGAGAGAGGACTGTGAACATTGTAAGGAAAGAGTTGGGGCCGTAAAACCCCTTCATAGAGGTCAGGACATTGTGGTGGTACTTGTAATATATCTCCCCTCTATCGGGGTCATAAGGAACTATCTAAGTGTTACGCCTTTGTAAGAGAGAAAAGGAAGATCAGTGGGAGTTAGGTGTGCCTAAGAAATAGACAATAATCTCTGGTACTGATAATAGAAGACAGTTATGTCATCCCTTAGACAGGGTCGCTTACAGCTAGATATGCTCTCAAAAACGTGTCTACCGACTAGCCGATTTGTAGGCTCAAAATCAAGCCACCAGTGAGGAAGATCCTCTGGAATTATTATATTTTACCTTATAAAAAAATTCTAAAAATAAACTTGATCATATCTGCAATACTTTATTGTTTACCAAAGTTAACAATTGCTTGACAAAGGGACATTCCATGTTAGAACCATTTCAGTGGTGATTGTAGTGGGTGCAAATGAACAAACGTTTTCCGTTTGAAACCTGTTCAGGGCGTCATTGAGGTTATGGTTACTAAAGTAGGTTGAGTCGTTGAACCAATCACACGTTACTGGATCATGTTTATAAACAATAGTACCTAGCTGTTAGACACGCTGCATTTCGTGTTCCTCGCTGCTCGACCAGCAACAGGAAGTCGTGGTGTTTGGTTCCCAATGAACGATAACGAATGGTATTTAGATAGAATTAGGTGAACATATATGTTAAGTTGTCTTTTTAAGCAAATCTTTTATTGTGTGGAAAATTATGGGTTTTTTTTAGCTTTTGAATTACAGTATTTTAGTTTTTTTTAATCAGTTAGAATATTTTACTTTTATAAAGTACATACATTGTTAAATAATGTAGTAAACAGTTCTAATGAACTTATACATCGATCTTAGATGTTCCTCAATCATAACAATACGATTCGCCAGATTTATACTATTCTAATTTGGAATTAGGAGCAATTGATCACTTTTTCAGATGTTTTCATGACTTCTATAGTTGCTTGGTGCTTTTAAACACCCACAGAAAACTACAATATGATTTTCAGTTTGGTTTTTGTGAGAGAAAATAAATATCGTGTGATCTGATTTTTCTATTAAAATCATTTTAAATTGTTACTTGGTATAAATTAAATGCTCCCAGAAAATACGTTCTCTTAAGAATATGTTACAAATTAAATACTAATTGTTACTCTTCAAATGATTTCTATTGTACAGTAAAACATTTTTAATCAAAAAATTTACTTTTGGCAGGTTTTCGACTGTCTTCAGAGCTTCTATCTTGTAATTTATCCCTCCAACAATTTCTTGTGTGAGTTGATAAGTCCAAAAATATTTTGTTTGGGATATTCCTGATATTTTCAAAATTCATTTTAGTTGTTACTGGCTATGACGAAATGCAGATAAAGGGTGTTAATTAATAGGTTGGTTTAAAATCGAGATATTAAACACTCTGGTCTAGAAAGTAAAAAATGTCATGGCTCCTGGGAAGGGTTGCACACTCTGCTATAAAAAGGTAGCTACTAGGTGTGACATAGAGGTATCTATTAAATGCGACAAAGGGGTGTCTACACGATGTTGCAAAGCTACTAGCTTAGGTTTGGCATAGAGGTATCTATTAGATGTGACAAAGAGGTATCTATTAAATAGGGCAAAGAGATATATACACGATGCTACAAAGAGGTATCTACACTATACTACAAAGCCTACTAGATGAGATATTTCTGAAATTTGTTTTAGGTCAAAATACACATTTTGTATTTAACATGATTGTGCCTGAAATTTTCAATAGTTTTTTAAAACAAATTTGTCAACTCTTGTTTGATACTATACAATCACGAAAACATTAGAAAATGTATTTGGACATTATTTTGGGTTTTCTCCTGTGAACTCTGACGGTTAGAGCTGTAATCAGTTCTAAACACTATTTCTAAAGCCAAACTGATTAGAAAACAATTCAGATTATCTGATATCAGTTCATGACTTTGATATCAACAGCTTCGATAAGTCGCATTGTACCTTAGTTGCAAATTTAGTTGATGCGGTCTTTTAGATTTTACCAATGAAGGACAGAAGCTTTCATGGCCACTATAACGAGGTCAACACAGCATATTTTCGTGCCAATGTAGACCATTGCCAAAGTTTCTAGAAGTTCATTAATTTTCGTCTTGTTTGGTGAGGTTTATTAGTTCTGAATACTCCTTATTAGCTTGATTGATTGCGCTAAACAAAATAAATATTGTTATGACCACGCCCACCTCCAGACAAATTTGTTGTTCTGCGCCCCTCCTTTGCAGTTTGTCCTTCACCTTATGATTTATTTGTAATAAAATATAATAGATGAATATTTATTTCTTGTTGGCGTATATATTAGTCTTGAGATGGACCATAAGAACACGTTAATAGCTGAAATGTTGATGTAAATATTAAATTAAATTAAATAGCTATTCATATTCTTGAATTTTGTAGTCCATTACGTTCGGTCAATCTTATTAATCACTTAAACAATAGTTTATGACTATCCGAACTTTGAATTTAGTAAATTTGTTAAAACTTACTGAGGCAGAATGTTTTCGATCGCTATGTGGCGATCTTCATCAGTGTCTTCTGCTTGGAGATGTCGGGTCAAGAGGTGACGGGTTTAAAGGTAGGTTTTCGATAGTATCGAAGAGTATGTGTGATTTGTATTGTGTTTGATCGTTTAATATGTTTGTACTTTGTGTTTTTGTGTGTCTGTAAATTTCATATTGTTCTAGTGTGTTGAGATGTGGTCCTTTTTTGTTGATGTGTAGGATTTCTAGGTTATGGTAAATGTCTATGTATTAATGTCCTGTTTCTTTTATGTGATTGTAAAATGTTGAGTTGGTGTCCTGTTTGTGTTCTTCGACTCTTTGTTTAAAGCTGCGACCTGTTTGTCCAATGTAGAATTTGTTACATTAGTCGCAGTTCAGTTTGTATACGCTGGTGCTTGTAGTTTTTGTATTGTTCAGATATTGTGTTATGCTAATCGTTAGCGACCTGATTATTTAGACTTTATATCAGGGATCTTAACTAGGATTCTTAGAGTCATGTAGTTTGCATAAAGTTCCCCTCAGGGCCGCAAGTACAAGTGGCATTGAATATCTTATAAACAGTATGATTATAACTAGTTTGTTACATCAAAAAATAAATCAACTGTTTTGCATATTAAAAAGCAAGTAGAAAATCTATTTTACTAAACTCCAGGAATAACCGAATTTGTTAATGCTTTGAAGTCGATAGGCGAAATTCTTCACAGCTCTCTAATATGTTAGCAGGTTGTGAAAAACAGAATTAAAAAGAATGTTAACATTCTGAGGGCCGTATAAAATCGTTCTCAGAGCCGTATGCGGGCCGCGTACTGAAGATGCCTGCTTTATATAGTAGCGATAACAGTGACAAAATAGTTTCCTTCAGTTAGGTGTAACACTAATATAATCTATTAAATTAGTTCTTCATGTAAATATTTGTATATTTTCATTTTATCAAAGAACAACGCAGATTAAATACTAATAAAAAGTTATTATCTATAGTGATAACATACGGCCTTCAGGAGTTTATGTATAAACATTTTTACACCTTTAGATTGTATTGTTTATGGGAAGATTAGACGAGTATATTAGGCACTGCGAAAACCTAAAGATATAGTTGAACAAAAACTAAGTTTATACGTGGGTCAAGAAACATTGATTTATTAAAAATTCGGCTACGTTTCGACGACTAAATTGTTGTCCTCATTCAGGCCTGATCTCCTCCTTTTTACTATTTTAGAAGCTTTTGATTAGTCTTCTGGTTCTAATAGCTTTGAAATATAGTTTTTACTTGAAATACACCTTAGGACGATCCTTAGTATTAATATTAAATACAAATAAAAATATCAGAGAGGACTGATCAATATCCTGTGGGTTCGTTCATAATGCTTGACCTTCTCTCCCCAGAAAGTCTCATACCTCCATATTTAGCATGGCTAAACGTATGAATTTCTTTCTGCTGCAGTGTGTCGACACATTCGCCTGCTCTATTGGGGAATAGGGCTTTTTAGGAGCGTAAGCTATGATTTCTTCCATCTCTCCATTCCTTGAAAGATTCTGTCGTAACTCTTCTTAAATCACTTTATGGTATGATGGCCTTAATGTGATATTCGCATGCGTGAATTCATTTTCAAGTTTTTTACAGCCTGTCGGTCAAAACCAGGCCAAAATATGTTTATCCTTATGAAGTTTGTTTACATATAAATGTTTGAAGTATTCCGAAAACATATTTTATTAAGTGACTGTGAAATGGGGCTTTACTCCGACTTTTGTGAGAATTGGGCAAACACTAATAATCTTATAATTAAAGAATAAAAATATGGTACAACTCACAAATATACAATTTTTTATTTCATACTCGTTTCAACGACTAATTTGTCGTCATCCTCAGTGGAAATACACAAATCAAATTAAATAAAAAAAATATATATATTAAACATAACCTATAAAGTTTTAACAAAAGTAAAAACTTTATAGGTTATATTTAATATATATATAATTTAGTTAATTTGATTTGTGTATTTCCACTGAGGATGACGACAAATTAGTCTTTGAAACGCGTATGAAATTAAAAAAATATTGTATATTTGTGAGTTGTACCATATTTTTATTCTTTAATTATAACTTTCACTCACAAGCCAGCTCGAATATTATTTATTACTAATAATCTTGTTGGAAGGGATTCCTTTATTTGTCACGACTCTGGTGGAACCCCTAGGGGAAATTTGTATCCCAGTAAATCATATTTTATGCCATTTTGACACTTAGAAATTACTTGTAAAAAATTGTTATGTCAAGTAAAAACCTAGTGCTCATGTTATAGGTTGATATTTTTCTGCGCCCCTGAGACTTACTATGCCAGAAACCTTCCTAGGAATGTACTCAACAATTTCCCAAACTTTCGTAGCGATCGGATCAGTGGTTTAGTATAAAGCTTATACATACTCTACAAACAAACATTCGTCTTATATATACACACACACACACACACACACACAGATTGAGAGAGAGAGAGAGAAGATATATTGTTTTGTTTGTAAATTAGCTTTTTTTTCTTATTATCATTAAACATTAGCTTTTTAACACATTTTTTCAGAGTTAATGTTTTTATTTATGGAAAAGGCAAATTACGTAGGCCTATAATGCTAATCTAAATTACAGTTTACTGAATTTTTGTGTTCATTTATAAATTAAATGTCAAATTTAAAAAAGAAATCTCAATGCCTGTAATTTTTTTAACCTGGTAAATTACCACTTTTCTATCATTTCACTTAAAATATAATCAGTGAACAATTAGTTGATGTAAATGTTTAAATCGAGATAATTAGAGAAAAAAAATCAATATATGTGCTTTTAATAGCTTACATTGCTTGTTAGAAGCATATTATCAGTTTGCCTTGTAGTGAAAAAATATTCTTACATTTAACAAATTAAAACGTAGACTCAAAAATACTTTCCTCTACAGTTCAAATGGTGGCCGCTTTGGGTGTTCATTTTTAGTTGAAGCGACTGTACTGGCCTACTGCCGTACATATTTTTAACCGGAGTTTAATATTCACGGGTTTAAACTAGTACGTTGATAAAACTATAGGGCTAGCTGAGAACCAAAACTGTCGTATCTGCTAAACACAGAACTATTGTACTTAAAAATTATTATTTTAAACAATAAATAATAATATAATTACAGTAGAAATAATAACTGGGTATTTCATATTTTATTTTTTGTTGGCGTAGAGGTTTTGTGATTTTAATTCGATTATGAGTAGTTTTTAAAAAACATTCAACAAAAAATTATTGTAATTTAACTATTATTAGTTAAAGGGTGTAATCATGTAAAGCTTGGTTTAACATTCGAATATTATTATTGGTCTAAAAAATCTTCAAGTTAGGCACCTTTAATCAGATTTCCCAAGAAACAGTGTATGCACACAATGTTTTTTGTCGGTATAGAAATGCAAAGTAGTTTACAGGTGTTGCAAACATGTGACCTTGAGAAAGACGGAATTGCAAACATGTAACCTTGAGAAAGACGGAAGTGCTTGGGACTGTGTAACAAATGATTACCTAGCTACAACTATAGGTAATTTATTAACTTAGATATCTACCGTGGCAAAAACTACACTCTACATCCCCAACCTAAAAAAATGTTTTCTTTAGTTAGTTTTTTATACAAGTGTGTGTGTGTGTGTGTATGTGTGTGTGTGTGTGTGTATGTGTGTGTGTGTGTGTGTGTGTGTACGCGCGTGTAAACTACTTCCCACGCAATCGAGTATATGTTTCCTAGTACAAAAACTAGGGTATCTCTTAAGGTCCTTTTCTATACCTACCGTCATTTCACTAAAATTTTTCAACAATAAAAATATATCTACTTCAGGTATGCACACGTGATGCATTTCTTTATATTCCGAATCGGAAATTTTAATACCCGTCATGTCTTTACTCACAACCTTTTCTTATAAGGCCCCCTTATAGGTGATATATATACTGACTGATCCAATTAAAACTAGGAGGTAGTGATTTGTTAGGGTTTGTGTGTGACCTGGTTGTGCAGGGAAATCGTGTCTCGAATGTACTTGATCATTCTCTGAATCAATATCTAGAGGCTACTAGTTTATTTAGTAGATGCAACCCACCACATAACCTGCCTTTAGGGATTTATATTTAATGTTTTTACGTTTTGCCTTAAGAAATTAACTACTTGCCAAACTTACAGTTTATGTAGATTTATAAAAAAAACTTACCTAGAGAAAAGCTTTAAGATCGCGCTAAGCTATCTTCTACAGTGTTTTGTCGTCTTGGGACACCGACGAACATCGTTCATGAAAACAAAATCATTTTTCCCAATACAGTTTTCATAAATTTACTTACATTTTAAGTTTCTCAAGCTGTTAATTTGAAACCTAAACGTAAACGTTTCGCTTTTTAAAAGTATTTAATTTTTCTAACACTGGAATATATATTGCAATAAAACTGTATTATATTAAACTCTTCCTGCATTTACTATCGGTACTTACTTTCAACTTGTATTTTTTATCAGAAAATCAATACTTATTTTACAAAACTAACGTAGCTGAACGTAAATATGCACTGCAGACTCAGACAAAACACGGCGTATGTAGGCAATTTAACGACAGTAGTAACCGTAGAAACGTAAACCAGTAACGAAAGTAAGCTAAATAAAAGAATGTACAAATAATATACGTACAAATTTAAAATAATTATAAAGAAGCAAATTTAGACTACACGAAACTCTAATTTAACGCTGTAAAACTACTTGTTTCGGAAGGTGAGTTACTTTACAATAAACAATTGTAGTTTATTTCCAAGACGGTGATATTTATGTTACTATTAGCTTTAATTAAATCAAATGTATGTTCATATAATGAAAATAAAATACATAAATTTACTCTGATTGTGTAATTAGAAATAGCTTATACAAGAAGGTAGACACGTCCTTAAGATCCAAATTGGGAGATCCACTTTGGGAGCTTTCTTGAACACTTGATAAACCATTCCTTCATACCCTCCACAGGAGCTTCCGTGATCCTGCCCGTCTTTGGAACCTAGTGTAAATGGGGGGGAGGGGAGCGCGTTTGATGGTTTTGAATTATATCCGTGCAACAAGCATTACGTTGAAGGTCATTGCCGCAGATTTCTTCAAACCGCTGCCCCACAAAGATCAACGCACCGTCCAATAGCATTCTTGCATTTTAAACAGTCTAAAAAAACCTACTTTCAAGTGACACAAAACTCCATGTACTCGTATAACAGTAAAATACAAGCGAATCCGTATCGTCCGTAAAATTTTAAGTAGTAAATGAAACCTGTGCTTCAGAGCCGAAACCTTTTAAATCTATTGTTTAAGATTTCGACATACTAAATTTGGTTCACATTGATGTATGTATATTTAAAAAATAATAATAATAATTGACATAATATCAGGCCAGTATGTGTTTAGCTTTTACAGTATTACAGCTATAAGCTATACTTATGTCAGAATAACAATATTAAAGGGTAAATAAAAAAAGCTAATTTCTTTGCAATTTTCCATTTTCCGTTCTAAGTATGTTGTTGGACTATTAATTTTGTTTGTTACTATTTATAAGCTTTTTTTCGTCGCTTGCATTGTGTTGTGGTTTCTTTTCGCTGTATTTTTGCGTTGTCCGTTTGTGAAGGCAGGTTCAATACCGTTAATCCAGTTTGTTTTATTCTTTTCATTCATTTTTAATCCTAGACTTATTTATGATATTGTGTGGTAACCATGACAACAATTTAAAACTGTGCAACGGAGGTTTCGACGACAATCGGATGAGGGAAAAAGAAAAATTCATATACATCTTTGAGAAGTACATTTCTAGCTATGGCAAAGTTGGCTCAGGGCCAAAAGGCTAGGTTTTGGTTCGAATCCGGCCTGGACTTATAATTTAATTATAGAATAAATATTTGAAAAAACTGTGTCAACATTAATTGACATCCACTATAGGTTTGAAAAAATGTTTATTGAATTGATTGGATAAATAAAAATGTATTTTATTAACAATTGAAACTGAGTACAAGATATATATTAGCAGAGTGTGAGCTAATAGGAAAAATTTAATAATAATAATAATAATAAAACGTTTTGTATAAAATCAAACCCTTATAACACTCAGGTGTATTACTTATTTTGCATGACACTTAAAGAACAAAATCCTTTTTATGTTTTTTATTAAATATACGCATGACTTTCTCCATACAACATATTCGCGAGAAAGTAAAATGCTCGCAACCGGGAGTTGGAGAATAAAGCAGAAGACGGTCGTAAAGCAAAAGAAGGTGAATGGGTCGCCACTGCGCGCCCTTGACTTGGAGCAACGGTACTCCCCGTTATCCGGCGACCTCCATCGTCAAATTGTAGTCTAACCTAGCTTTCCAAGCCTCACTCACTTTCAGAGGTTAGGTCAGCAATTCCGTGCCCTGCTGGAACTTTGTTGACGCGTTCAGTGTGTAACGAATCGCCTATTTGGCGAAACAAAATCAAAACATGAACCACAAACCTCAAAAACAGGGACGTGATTGGCGTTAAAAATCAGCTGTTTCCTTGACTGTGGTTGAATTCTGTGTTTTAAATTCCTTATAAATAATAAATCATTTTTTCATTAAGTTTTTCCGTTTGTTGGTCATCATTTCTTTGTGTAATAAAACAAGACAAATAATTTAGAGTAGGCCAAAGTCTGTATATCAAGAGGAAGGCTGCTAGAATACATTTTTTTCGTGAATTTAAAATATTTATTATGAAGATTGGAAGTGGATAATTAGAATGAAAATATAACACCGCTTCATTGTTCTTTCATTTAACATCAATATAAAATACGTGGCAAACAGGTCGACTGAAATAAAAACGTGTAGTTAACAAAGGTTTTAATTATAATTAGTTATTGTAGTTAATAATAACAGAATAACTAATAAGAATACCTTAATATAAATGTTGAAACATTTAGTGAATAGAAATTACATTTAGTGAATAGAAACTAATTCAACTAAAGCTGGTTGTTAAAAAGTGCTAGTCGTGCCTAAGGCAGCTTCCATTAAAAAACTTGAATGAAAATATAGCTTATTATCAATAAATTGTATCATTGTAAGATTTATTGAAAAATACATTTATTTATTTATTAACGGATGAAAAATATTTAACAGTGACGTTTACCTTAGTAATGTACAACAAATAAAGTAAGAATGTACGCGTTAAAACAGCTGTTCTACAACATAAACAGCTGTTGTATGAAATCATCTGTTCACTTAATTTTAGGTAAATCTGACACGAACTGACTGATACTCCTCCATGCCAAAAAAGCGCCCAAAACGTTTACACTTCAATGATTTTTTTTTAAATAATAAAAAATCTTGACGTATGAGAAAGAGCTATATTTTTGTTAAATTTTTACTTGGAAAAATTTGCACATTTGTTTTAAAAAATTATTTAATAATTAAAGCGTAAAGAACACTGATTCATAATTATTAACTTGATTTATTTTCTTATACGTTTTCTAAGCCATCATGAGTAAGTATAGCTAACAAACTCCACAAAGCTGCACAGATAGTTACAGTTTATTGAGTACGTTATACTGAATAATAATGAGGGCTTTCTCATTTAAACCCTTTTGAGAGAATAAATTATTGTTTGTAGGTTTCTGTTCGTAATTATTTAATTACTTTTGCTCATAAACTAACCTCATACATTTCTTTAGATTATTTAATGTCAGAAGAGTAAAATTTCTTGTTTAGAGAAATGTATTTCTAATTGAATAAATAATAATCCTGTTAAATATCGAGTCAAAAGTTTATTTATTTAGTGCAACGTTTCGGCATCTAATTTGTTGTCCTTATCAAGCCTGAAAACAATGTTACGTTGCTTATAAACGCACATTTAAAATATAAGTATACTCATTACAATAATTTAAAACTTTTAAACAAAAACTCAATGAAATTTTACTCAAAAACTTATAAAATAACCCACAAAAATGGCGATAGTCACAAATTCATCACAAATATAATTAAACGCAGTAACAAAACTGAGAGAACAACCATATACACATAAAATCACACAAAAACAAGTCATATAACAAAAAATAACGCAAAGAAAAATGTTGGATAAAATTTGTAGAGAATTTTATTCTCAAAAACATAATGTAAATAAAGTCAATAAAAACGGAATAGTTTTCTTTTAAATTAAATTTTATTAAGGAAGACACAAAACTAAAAATTATGAAAATCACGCATTGCTACCGAAATAAAATTGAATTTAAAAGAAAAAACTATTGCGTTTTTATTGACTTTATTTGCATTATATTTTTGAGAATAAGATTCTCTACAAATTTTATTCAACTTTTGTTTTTTTTATAGGCAATTTAACGGAATTGTGTAGTCCAATCGCAAAAAAGTGTTTTCTACCTAACCTTTTTGCTATACCCCAATTTTCTCCTAAACTATTGGAGATAGAGTTCTGGGACAGGCTTTATATGATTTGTTAGCTCATTTTACATAATTAAAAAACTCAATCAACGCGCTAAAAATTTTCAGTGTTAGTTAATTTTACTGAGGGAGCTGAATTTTATGTGAAATCTTTGACCCTGTATAACTCGCCAAAGAAGCATTTCCGGGCCCATGTTTATATGAACTTTTTCCATTATTTATATGAGAGGAATAAGCTTGTGTAGTATGGCAGATTCCTTTTGGAACATTCTGTATAAAAGTGGAGCGTAAGTTAATAGAAGGAATTGAATAACAGAATAAACCACACATACACCATGGTTTTAACCTTATATTCAACCGACTTGTTATTCATTCAATGGGTATCTCGAGTGCTCGAATAAACCTATATCCCTCATTGATTCATATTAACATATTAGGTCCTTTTTGCTTTCTTAGTTCTGTGTGTTTCCATAAGCGCGTGATTTCCTGAAAAGCCCTAAGTGTCAACCAGTAAATAATCTCTTTGTTTTACTCAAGTTCTTATCTCTTTTCTGAGTTCAGTCCCCCTCCAAAAAAAAATGTGAATTTCATTTTCTTTCCACAACGTTTTTTTAACTGAGATGAACATAAATGCAGATTTTCAAAAAAAATCGTAAACTCTACTCCAATTCGTAGCAACCTCTTCAACGTTTCCCCCCAAACATCCGTTATTTTCGAAAGTCACCGACATTCTTCTCACGGAATCACCTGGCTGCGTCACCCGAGATGATTTTTTGTGCGTGCACTTCCTGCTTTCTAACCTAACTACCGACTTACAATGAAATAATAGAGGCAGCGACTAGGAAATCACGTGTTACATCCGGCTTCTAGCTTTTTACGAGTCCTAAATCGTGGCCACTGAGTGATAGAAACCGATTCTGTAGCCTAGATCTGTAGATAAAGAGTTAACGACGTAAAACAACCTGCGTGAGACATCGCGTGGAATCAAGTTTTGTGTGTAGTTTTTCGGGTTGTATGCGTATTGCAATATATATTATAAATATATATTTAGTAAATCTACATGGAATGAAATCAAATCATGCATTTATCATAGTTAAACTTGAGAAAATTTTCTGTATTTCTGGTATTAAATTTACAATTTTTGTCCTCTATTAAAAATATGTTTTCGTGAATGCCAATTAACTTTTTTAGTTTTTAAAAACGTTCAATTTAAAATACTTATTTACGCAATTTTAAAACGACTTTTTTTCATAACCCAAGTAGAGTTTATTATTTTTTCCGTTCTTCCCAATCACAGCTATAGACTGTATTTGGCTAATAATTAACCAGTATAAAAGCAATTTACACTCGTACACAACTTCTCACTTACAATTCATTAATCAGAACGTTTTATCGGCTACCATGTTTCTCTCATTAGTGATCAGTCTACACTAAACTAGTGTAGATTAATCACTAGTTTAATTATACTACTTTATAGTAGATTAATAACTGATAAGGGCAACATAGTTGGCTAAAACATGTTCTGATTAAAGAATTGTAGGCCTAATATGAGAAATTGTGCAGGTCTGCTAGTGGATATTTCTTGTATATTCAATGTCACAGGTTGATCATACTTTAAACAGATGATTATACTTTAAACAGCTGATCGTATTTCATTGGAGCTGATTATTCCGAATAACTGTAAGTTTCTACGCACGTATTAGCAAAGGTTATGTTTACCAGTTAATTTGTACTGACTTTGACGTGTTAATTTTCAGTTCGAGAACAATTTGTGTTTGTTTATTTCATTTGTACTTATTTACACGTTATTAGATTGGTTAATTCTTCCATCCTCTCGTTTAATTCTTGTATAAATTACTTACTACTCCGTAACTACCACATTTTTTTGAAATCTGCGTACAAGTCTTTGTTTTCATCGATAAAGATCTGTCTAAAATGTTTATTTGTATAAACTAACTACGAGCATAATTAAATATAAATTATGTAAGGGGAAGGATAAATTGCATTGTTTAATCACATTGCATTGGCAATTTATTTTATGGCTAGAGTGTACAGATATAATAAAGGTGTTTGTTGTGTGCAGCGGCGTAGCTAGGACTGTTTTCTGGGTGGGTTTTACCAGGGGCTAACTGAAATGGAGAGGGACGTTTTGAGAACAAAAGAGAAATAGCTCTTGACATTTTGTTTTCTAGGCGATATTAATAGTAGAATTATAATATAAAATTAGAGCTTTCATTTAAACAAAATTATTGCACTTATATATTTACAAGTATATATATATATATATATATATATATATATATATATATATATATCAGCTTTCAAACTTATTCTTCACTTTAATACCGTATATTTCATTCCCAAAGATAGAAACCGGGTTGAGAATTTTACCTACCTCATCACTTAGAAAACTCGTGTACCGAATTTTGTTATTTGTACTTAAAACCTCTCAAGTGTTTTGTGTCGTTTCAAATTTCGGTGATTTCTAACCTCTTACCTCCCCTACACTGGATACAACCCTGTATGCATGACAGTATTATTTGCTACATAATGTTTTAGCAATACCTACAGAATTCACATCTGTGAAGATTTCTTTCTGCAAGACTCTCTTTCCGACATTCCTTTAATCTAGTTTGCCATTTCATCTAATTTAATCTGTCGACATTCCTTTCGACAGATTTAATCTAGTTTGCCATTTCATCTAATTTAATCTGTCGACATTCCTTTCGACAGATTTAATCTAGTTTGCTTTAAATATAATTGAAAATGCAAATTATGTAAAATACACACAATTATTTTGCTAAAATTCACGATTTTAAACGTCTATTTTATCCATCACTGATTAATTTCATTCGAATGTAAACACCCTATTTAGTTGTAATGCATCTGTTGTGCTAAAAAAAATAATTAAATAAATTGGTTTATTAGTACGTTATAAAAGACAACACCCCTGACCTTTAAACTGATAACTGAAATCACTTGGAGGGTGGTTATTCCTCCAGCCCATTAATGCCCGATAACGCGGTACGTTGCGACCTTTGGGGTTGCGCTTCCCTATTGGTCGGTTTGAATATTTGAACGCAAGGAAATAAACTTTCGGAATTTTTCAAATCAGTTTTGAAATTGACTCGCTCGTCGGTAGTTTGTCATGGACGAGGTAAGTTCTGCAAACGTTTATATTTTACTGTACCATGAGCGTATCTTTGTTTAGTATTAAATCGAGAAATAAAATTTACAGCAAGGGATACATATATCTTATGTATGTATGTATACGTGCTTTGTAAGTTTGATGCTCTAGTTGTAAGACAAAGCGAAAGTTTTTGTAATTCGGTTATAGCGTTGTGTAAAGAGAGACTAGTTGTGAGGAAATTCTAAAGTTTTTTTTGTAATTTATATTAATTAGTCGTTTTTTAAAATTAATTTAATAACTTATAGAATTTTTAAGTTTTAATATAATAACCATATTGTTAGGTATGGTTTGTATTAAGTTTGAACAAAATTATAAAAAGTTTCTTTGTTTAGACTTAATGTTGGCTTAAAATTAATAATGTCTTTTTTGTTACCGTTTGATTTTTAACCATTACTTTTAATTTTGTTTCAAGCTTTAATTGTTTTTTTAAGTTTTGCTTCAAAGGTGGTTTAGTATTAAATGAAGTAAAATTAAATTCGAGAAAATATTTTTTTAATTTATTACAGTTATAAACAAGTGAACTGCATACTGATTCACTTTTAGTGATTCAAAATTTTAAAAAGATTTTCCAAAATGTAATAAAACAAAACTCGTATTTTAAGGGATTTTTATTATTTAAATTTTATATTTATAAAGGATTATTTATTTATAAATAAATTAATAAATATATTATTATAATATATTGATAATATTTATTATTTATAAATACTTATTAATCACTTAAAACAATAGTTTATGACTATCCAAACTTTACATTTAGTAAATTTGTTAAAACTTACTGAGACAGAACGTTTTCGATCACTGATGACAGAAGACACCGATGAAGATCGCCACATAGTGATCGAAAACGTTCTGCCTCAGTAAGTTTTAACAAATTGACTAAATTTAAAGTTCGGAAAGTCATAAGCTATTGTTTTAAGTGATTAATAAGATTCACCGAGCGTAATGACTACAAAATTCAAGAAATATTTATTCATAAAGTAAGGTTTTTATCTTTAAATATTATAAAGCAGACAATGTCTGACGCAATTTACCTATGCCATTTTAATAGTTAAAGATATGTGTTTTTATAAATTTTGCTGTACTCAATACTGCTAGGTAAATTATTTTTTTGTTTAAATAATACACGTGTTTAACATCTAAATTATAATACTTTTTGCATTTTTGGTGTTAAATGTTTCACTAATCGAGAGTTCAGGATTGCGTTAGCTGTAACACGCCCTCATCACATCCGCCAGCGCAACCCCTATCCGCTTTAACAACAAAGATGTCGTAAATAACAGTTGAGTCACTTTTTAAAGCCAGTAGTTCTGTCGTAGGTTTTCATCACTAGGAGTTGTAATGCATTAGGCCTATACACAACACAGTAGTCACCAATATGTCACGTGAATCCGGTTTAGTGAAGATGGTTTTTTATACACGTTGCGCAATGGTTGATGGAATCGAATTGAGAATTTTTCGTCCATCGCTACAATTTCTTAGTTTATAAAATATTAATTTTTTAGTGATTGGCAACTAAAATTTTATACTATTGGTTTTTTTTGGTAAATTTGGGTTTAAAACTTCCTCTAGGAGTTTTAAATTGATATATTTTACTCTATATACAAAATACAGTAAAAACTCTAACATCCGGCACCCTTGGAATCGGCATGTTGCCGGTTATAGAAAATTTCCGGATAATAGAACGTAACCTATATAGCTTATATACGGGTCGTACTGTGCTACCTATTAAGGAAAATTGAATGTACTTTTGAAATCTCACCTTCCATATTTGGTTGTATCCAATTACAACTGTATTTTCGTACGTATTAATAAAAGCAAACGCTCCCGCACTCAACATTTATAAGTAAAAATATGAAGAAAGAAAAGAAATTTAATGCTAAAAACCCTTTTCCTTCCATACAACGTTAAAATAAAGAATCACCAGTAAACTTAACTACACAAAGACTTATGATTTTATAATGTTTTAATGGTTTTTTTAAATAATCACGAATGCCTGATATGCGATAACACGTTTTCAACAAATTTTGAATGAAGCATATGCAGTTGCAAACCTTCCTGAGCCGAGTAGCATTTCCCACCTCCAACAAACGTAACAGCATTGTAAAAGCGACTGCAGCATTACCCCATGGAACGTTTACTTTTTCTTGAACTGTTTCTTGGTTAGGTTGGTTATGTACAGTATTTCCGATGAACCATCTTGTAACAGATACTATACTGATTTTTTCTAAAAACGTGCCGGTTAATAGAACGTTACGGATGATAGAATGCCGTATAGAAGGGCTTTCACTATATTAATTATTTTTATTGATAACACTTGAAAAAATAAACACTACTTACTGTTATTTTTCAGTAGACGCGTTTCGCACTATATGAGTGCATTATTCGATGTCATGAGTCACGGACAAGTCTATTCCGTGACTCAGCATTGAATAATACACTTATCTAGTGCGAAACGCGTCTACTGAAAAATAATCCGTTAGTAGTGGTTGTTTGCCAAGTAATATTAATAAACACAATTGTTTCAAAAAAGATGTGCAACACAAAAACTGAAATTATTATACATTGTTTTAATGTTATAATATATTGCCTAACAAAAATACACAAATTCACATTTTTAACAATGATTGTAAGGAAATTATATCTCAGAAGAAAATAGGTACAAATATGATATAATCTTAGACGCAATGAAATGACGTTAAGGCAAGATTTAAGTTTAAATAATGTTTCTGTTTATCGTAATGTATATTTCGAGTCAGGGATATTATTTTCGGAAGATTGACTTTCCTAAACTAGGGTTGACTACAAAGCACGAGTTTGGGTTTACTAGAGAGCACGAGTTTGTTTCTAGAGTTGGCGTATAGGGCATAGAGATGAACCTCTTGTTTTGTAAGTTGTTGCAATATGTCTGTCGCTGTGTTATTCTGCTCAACATCCCAACAGTGATCGTATTTTCTTTTTATTTATACGAATTACAATATTTTATTTGTAATATAACATATTATTAATCTTGAAATTTTTCAACTGAAAAATAAACCATAAAATATTTTTAAACACAGTACTTTTTCAAATCTAAATTTACATTTTTGTAATTTATTTTATGGAACACGCTAAAGATCTCCGAGGGGTTGATTTTTCGAAATAAATGTCTCCTAAAAAATTAACTAAAATATATTTTAGACAATTTCAACAAAACTGTTTTCAAGGTTCTCTAACATTTCCTTTCACAATTTGGCATTCGTAGCTTCTCTTGAAATGTAAACGTCACTACTAACCGTGTACAAAACCTTGATTGTTACAATAAGGAACGGGGTTCACCACGTGGCAGTGGTTTTATAGTAGTGATGTAATAAATGTTTTTCCGTTTGAACACCTTATGCTATCTATTCACTTACAAAATTGGTAACATTTTTTTGTTTAATAAGTTGAGAAATCTTACGAAATTACGTATGTTGATTTATATATTAAACTGTATGCCCATAAGTAAGACCATCGTCCAGTCTCCTGATCGCCTACTTTAACCCCCTTTTTTTCAAAGTAATCTTTAAATTCTCGTTCAATTTTATTGGCTATTTTGTTCCTTTTAGTAAAAAATTGTGTTGTTTTGGTTTTCCCGTCCCCTTTTAGTCATATATACGATTTGTGGCTTGGAAAAAAGAGATATATCGAGCTAGAACAGTACAAAGGCTCGATTGTTACAATAAGGAATGATGATCACCACGTGGCAAAGTTGTTTATAGTTGTGACGTATAGTTTTCCGTTCGCACACCTTTATGGTAGGTTTTCACTTGCAAATCGCTAGCATTTTTCGTTTAATATGTTGAGAAATAGTACAAAATTACGTTTCCTGTACATTTTATATATTAAACTATATACGTTATACGTCTATAAACATGACCCCTGTTGAAGTCTCTTCATTACCTACTTAAGCTGTTTTTTAAGTAAAATTTAAATTCTCTTTTACTTTTGTTGGCTATTTTCTTTCCTTTTAACTAAAATTATTCGTGTTATTTTTGTTTTTTTTCGTGTCCCTTTCAGTTATATATATACGGCTATATTGAGTTTGTGACTTGAAAAGAAGGACTTAAGCTGAGATTGTCACATTCAATCGAAGATTCGTAATTCAGGACCTTCTAATACAATGCACGTTTGTATTTCTTTAAAACAACTTTGTTTTTCAATTTTTAACGAATGAACTATTCGAACGAATCCAATAATCCTCTAAACTAAATTTTGTTGTGCTTACGCGCACGATGTAAAATTCAATAATAAAAGCTGTAAAGTCGTAGCATTTTCGTAGTGTCAAAGAATTTTTAACGTTCTTTTTCAGATACGGTCGACTTGTGTCTGTGACTACATATAGTCAAAACTGGGGAAATGATGAACGCGCCTTGCATTCCTTACGTGTGACAGGCAACTCTCTCGTGTAAATCTTATAAATCATGTTAGTAACATAGAAATGAGTCTAATATAACAATTCCCTAAAGTTTTAATTTATCCACTACTTTGATTTTTCCTAGATTCGATTTCGTTTCGTTGTAAATGTATTTTTACAATATTTTTAGGTCGCTCTTTATATTTCGTCGATTTTAAAAATACGATTGGTCAGTTAAATTACTCAAATCTCTTCCCTCGATTCTTTTCGAGTTTGCACCATTTTGTTTGTTAACGCGGTCGAAATGACTGTAGCTCATAGCTCACATTCTCCCAATGCTGTAATGCTAGTAGCCTAACCAGGGGCGGCTACAGTATTTATTTTTGGGGGGGGGCACAGTTTAGGGGAGTAGTGACTACGGTGGGCGCCCTCCCCCAGAAATTGTTTGAAATTTAAATGGCGTATTTGCGGGTATTTTTACTATTGGGGTAAATAGATATAATAAGCTAAACAAAAGAGCAATTATTTGCTATTTTATTGTTGCTTGGGTGCATTCTAAATTATGGAAATGGTGCTATATAATTCGAAATTATGAGCTTGGTGCTATAATATTATGAGACCTCTCTCTCTCTTTCTCTCTCTCTCTCTCTCTCTCTCTCTCTTTTAAATTATTCAAAATTAGGAAGGATTTTAACAAATAATAAAATAAGGTTGGGTAGACCCGGGCCTATTATTCGCTAAAACCGCTACTGAGTCTATCCTTAATCAGAACTTATTGATTTGTAAGGGTAGCTTAATGTAGATATATAAATTTAACCTGAAATAAGAATCATGTATTGAATTTAAAGGCTTTTTTTAAAGTATTTGTATTTTTTAACAGAGACTAAATTCTCTAACTATAGAACGGCTTCTACCCGCCACCTGAAGGCGAACCAGTAAAACACAAAGATCACAGATACTCCCTGGAACTCTAGAAATTATCATTATTGAATATAATGAAGATATCTTTAACTATAAAAAAAAATGTTGTTATGTAATATAAAAAACAGTACCATTAATTTTACAAAAATATTAAACGTCTTGTGACTATTTTTCAAAGGCATATTTTTACTGATTACTTTTTAGTTTAAGCCCGAACTAGTTTGACCTAAAATTAATTCGGGTTTTTCCAAATGAAAATATCAAATTGTCTATTTTTAATTTTGAACTATGTATTTTCTTTTAAACCGTCAGAGCTATATGTTATATATAGTAAATAATTATCCTCGAAAATTAAACTTTTCCGAAAATATTTTAATGAATTTTTATTTATTTACTTTGTTGTAATTTTTATATTTATTAGAGTAGTCTATTTTTAATTATAAAGTTCATACTGAGAATTTTTTACAAAAAATAGATTTTTTATTACCTGTGTTTGCCAAACCGAAAATTATTACGTGATTTTAATTGTGTCAGTCTTATTTCATGTTTTAAATGTTAACGGTTTTTAAAATAAAACAATGGTTCAAGTTTAATATTACAACGACTGTACTTGGGTTATGACGTCACGCGGCAGTACGCATCGGCATTGCTTTTGCCTTATCTAATGTTATTCAGAATTAATTAATTTATTTTCGTTAGGAAAGCTAATTGTAGTAGTGACAACATTGGTCAATGTTAACCAGCGATCTAAGTGAACGTTAAGACTTCAGTTAAATTTTAACCGCTGGTTTTAATGTTAGTTTTACAAACTGGACGATTTGAAATATTTTATATAAAGAGTGCTTTTTATATTTTATGTAAAATGTACATATATATGTATTTTATGTACACACACACACACACACACACACACACACACACACACATATATATATATATATATATATATATATATATATATATATATATATATATACTAAATATTATAATGCGTTTTCTTGTAATATAGTTAATGAATAAAAAAAATTGATTATTTTTATTCATTAATTATATATATATATATATATATATATATATATATATATCGCAATATGTATTCTTGTGTATTAATAAAGAACTAAGTCAAAATACAAATACAAGAATTATAATTGTATTTACAATTCAAAGCTTTTCGTTGGCTAACAGTACCAACATCATCAGGAATATTAAACAATTAAAATTAACATATGTGCAAATTAGATCAAATAAATAGCTATGCCAAATCAATTACAATGTCGTTAAACTTTTATTTTGCTGCCCTAACATTATTAATACTGAATATAGTATAAACATTTAGATTTTACTTGTATTTGTTCATTTATCAAGTCATTATTAGTATTATATTTATGTATTTCTAAAGCTTCATAAATATTCATTCTCAGGCCTTTGTTAATTTCTCTTACAAGTATCATATTATCTATATTAGGAAATATGTGATTATTATTAATACAATGACTAGCAAAATTTGATTTATAAATTTCTCGCTTTTTATATGCATTAAAATGCTCTTTATATCTATCTTTAGGTTTTTTCTTAGTTTGTCCTATATATAACGGAGTATATAAATTAGAATGTGACTGTTGTAATAAGGTTTATATAAAGCAAACTAAGAAAAAACTTAAAGATAGATATAAAGAGCATTTTAATGCATATAAAAAGCGAGAAATTTATAAATCAAATTTTGCTAGTCATTGTATTAATAATAATCACATATTTCCTAATATAGATAATATGATACTTGTAAAAGAAATTAACAAAGGCCTGAGAATGAATATTTATGAAGCTTTAGAAATACATAAATATAATACTAATAATGAGTTGATAAATGAACAAATACAAGCAAAATCTAAATTTGATAATATATTCAGTGTTTGTAATGTTAGGGCAGCAAAATAAAAGTTTAACAACATTGTAATTGATTTGGCATAGCTATTTATTTGATCTAATTTGCACATATGTTAATTTTAATTGTTTAATATTCCTGATGATGTTGGTACTGTTAGCCAACGAAAAGCTTTGAATTGTAAATTCAAATATAATTCTTGTATTTGTATTTTGACTTAGTTCTTTATTAATACACAAGAATACATATTGCGATATATATATATATATATATATATATATATATATATATATATGTGTGTGTGTGTGTGTGTGTGTGTATGTATATATATATATATATATATATATTTACTGCAGTTTTTTTCTCTTTTTCGATTCGATGAATAGATAAATAATTGTTCCTATAATAACATACTTTTTACATGCTCCAATTATTATTATATATAATATAATGTAATACAATATATTTGTCCAATAGTATTGACAAATACTAAGGGATTATTATTATTAAACAGGAATATAAGGTTTTATACTTATATTGCATACTAAAATTATATTAGTTTTAGTATTTCAATAGTTGTATGTACTTAACTCATATTGATTTTGAAATTTTCCCAGTTTATCGAGTTTTAAATTTTTAATAGGCTACAACTAAAAATATAAGCAGTTTATGTCAGAAAACTTACAGGTTTCTATATTTAGATAAATTACAAGAATATCTATTTTGGAAACATTTTCCTAAAAAAAAACATGATTACAATCTGTTAAGAATATTAACAGTTGAGTGTGGGGGAAGTTAACTTTTTCGTACTATCTTTTCACACAGTTTATCAACGAAACATTGAACTCGATGGAGTTGGCAACAATTTGGCACTAAATATATAATTAACTCCAATAATTACTTTACTTCCAGTGAATGGGAAATAAGCAACATACCTCGTAACAATTTGAAGTAATTTTCAATCAAGTGGACTTGATAAATAAAACTTTTTAAACTAAAGTCAAATTTTATATTTAAATCATTATTTACATTTCGATTCCAAAGCAATAACTTCAGAAAGAAACTGTTACAAAAATAGTTACATTTTATTCCTTCAGTGAATTTATGGGTTAAATTGTTCATTTTAAGCTTCTTAAGAAAGTGTATATCCACTAGTAATAATTTACCTTGTAAATTTGTTTTTTTTAAATCTGAATTATGCTCTTTTGGCCGAAAAACCATGGCAATAATAACTTGTAGCAATTGTGGATGTTATTACTAACGGATAAACACTCTTAAAATGTATAAAAAGAATAATTTAACCCGTAAATTTATTGAAAGAATAAAATGTAATAAATTCCTCTGAAGATGATTGCTTTGAGATTGACATGCTTATAACGTTTATATAGATTTTACTTATTGTTAAGAGATTTTATTTATGTAAATTTAAACAAAAACAAACCTTTTCCTTAACACTTATAGATCAGTCACTCTTCAGTTGCATTACAATACCTTTGCGGTTGCATTACGATTACAATGTAGTTGCATCACGATTGCGTTGAAATTACTTTACGATTGCGTTGTAGTTCCATAGACATCTCGTTGCAGTTGCATTACGACTGGGTTGCAGTTGAATTGCAATTGCAATCTAGTTCTTTGCGTTTAAGTTGAATTTTGATTGTGTTCCAGTTGCAATACGATTGCGTTGTAGTTGCCTCAAGATTGCATTGCAACTCCTTATCGATTGCGTTGCAGTTACATTGCGTTAGCTTTCCAGTTGCATTTTAATTGGATTTAAGTGGTATTTTGATTGCGTTCCGGTTTCAATAAAATTGCGTTATAGTTGCATTAAGATTGAATTGCAGGTACTTAGTGATTGCGTTGGAGTTACATTGAGTTAGCTTTGCAGTTGCATTGCAATTACATTTAAGTTGTATTTTGATTGGGTTGTAGTTGCCTTAAGATTGCATTGCAATTCCTTAACGATTGCGTTGCAGTTACATTGCGTTAGCTTTCCAGTTGCATTTTAATTGGATTTAAGTTGTATTTTGATTGGGTTGTAGTTGCCTTAAGATTGCATTGCAGTTGCATTACAATTGTGCTTCAGTTCCACTACCAATAAATTTGTTTCTATTACAATTGTGTTTCTATTCCATTCTCCCAGACGTCCTTCAGGTATTTCCAATTTTGGAATTACATTTTTTTAAATCAGAGCACCCACTCCGGATTTCCATTTCAACTTGTCTTCCTAAAGGTTTTCAAATCTCTTTGTTACTTTTCCAAATTCTTCAGCACTACGGCTAAAGGAGATGTTAACCACAATGAGAACAATCTCTTTATCGCGTCTACTGGCGATACTATGAGTTGTGTAAGCAGGTTATAAGCGCTTTCATTGACATTTACTTCTTATAATATAACTATTGACTGCCTGAAATTTTGTATTCTTTCAAGTTTTTTTTATCGTTCTAAGACGATTGAGTAGAAAATCGTTCGCCCCCACATTCGTCTCTTTCTTTTTCGAACAAGTCGGAGACTTATTCCATTGGGTTTCGAGCCTAGTCGTGTTGTGTCAGGACTTCTGTGCAAGTTTGTGGGAACCCTGTATGAAACCTGATAAACACAGACCCATGACTCCCGCACTCAGTAGACCGTAGTCAGCCCAAGCACTGTGCACTCTGTGTCACGACCCCTTAGTACCAATGTGGAAAACCCCAAAAGTCTTACTGCAAGATCTGGGCTAGTCATCAACCCGCCACTGGGACAAGACGAGTGCTACAACCAGTGGCTACGGTATCGATCGCTTTTTCAGAACTATTCGAGACCAATAGAACTTTTTAAACCCGTTGTCTGTAAGTGTAAAATACTATCTTTGGCTGAAGTGAGAGAAACCTTTATACAGACCCTTAGGGTTAGTCAGCGACAGGTCTCAGAACAACCCGACCAATTTATTTAGAGCAACCATTGAAAGCTTTTAGTTCAGTCAGTTTGGCTTTACTAAAGATGAGGAAAATATTGTAACTTTAACCCAGATATAGTTAAACCTAGACTTTATAAATATATAGGATTTGGGTAGATCCATTGAAACTGTGGTCTAAGATAAAAGACATTGCTGTTATCTACATAGGGAAATCTCTGATTAGAAAGAAGGAAGTTCCTCAGGATTAAGGAGGAATATTATGGTAGTCTGGAAGATGTCTCACTACAACATGGTCGTAATCCAGGATAAGTTTTTAAAACATTTTTTCAACACTAGAACAAGATGGAAAACTGATACTGATTCCTTTAAAAGAAGCCAGAGGGAATGGTGATTTATTACTGTCATAGGTTGTTCTCATTTAGTTTAATGTTTTTACAAAGGCCTGTTCACAAGAAGATAATGACATTGATATTTTGCCACTGCTATTTGAATCAGAGTTCTCTTGAGGACAAGAAGCTGACCGGAACGTTTCCGAAGCTAATTTACTTCGGAGACGCTCCGTTATTTCGTCCCTCATCTAAATAACTGTTCCAGGAATATCTCCCCACCTGTCGTACGATGTAATTGGAGCACAGCGCCAGTGTTTATGGCAGAAATAAGCGTCCATCGTCCCTCCGGGAACAGTTCGGTTATAGGTCGAGATCGCGTGACAGGATTGAAAGTATGGTCAATTCAGAGTTTTATATTTATCGCTGTATATAGTATACAGGTGTTTCAGGAGGAGTCTGCCACACTGCACCAAAATATTCCTCCCACCAAAATAATGATAAAACTTCATATAAACATGGGTCCGAAAATGCTTCGTTGGCGAGTTATACAGGGCCATAGATTTAACCTGAAATTCAGCTCCCTCAGTGAAATTAACTCACTGAAATTTTTAGGCCGTTAATTGTGTTTGGTAATTAGGTGAGTTTTATGTAAAATGAGCTGACAAATCGTATAAAATCTGTCCCAGAACTCTATCTCCAATAGTTTAAGAGAAAATTATGGTAAAACAAAAAAGGTTAGGGTCGAAAACACACTTTTTTGAGTTGGACTACAATAACTTCGTTAAATTGCCTATAAACAAATAATAATTTTCAATACAATTTATAGAGAATTTTATTCTTATAAAATAATGTAATTAAGAACCGATTGTGAACCGATGTAATAAACTATAGTTCCCCCTCAACAATAAAATCTTAGGCACCCCTTGAGAGTCTTGGTACAGTTTTCATCGCTACACATCTTCGAAAGTAACCCCCCATACGTTTTGTGCTTCGCGTTTCGTATTTCCGTTGTTGCACTAAACGACAGACTCTAAACATTTCCCATTTTAGAGGTAATCTGGCGTTTTAAAGATAAATAAAAAAGGGTAGGCTGTAAATATTTCGGTTATCTACGGTCACTGACGCGGTTGCTGAATACTTGACGAGTTGAACTTTAAAATATAGCCTTTTTACTCCCTACGTTTCATTTTATGGACAGCATAATCTTTAAAACAAGTAATATATATATAAATATAAGGCAATTCCTACTGAGGTCGGAAAAATGTATTTTAATTACTTTTTATTTCATAATCACAATATTAATATAAATATGTATATACATATGACAGAATCACCATATTAAGTGGCAAAATAGAAAGCGAATTTCCATGCAACTATACATTTCTCTCTCTATGTAGTATATGGTGTTGGACTATTATTTTTTGTTTGTTACTATTTATTTTTTTTTTCGTTGCTAATTTAAGAAGCTGATGATGGTCTATAATTTCTCATTCTGTCGATCTCTAGTATTGCTTCACTATTGGAACCTTTCTAATTTAATTTCATATACTCATACATCGTTGAGTAATTGGTTTCTACCTATGGGAAAGTTGACTCAGGGCCAGAGCGCTGGATTTCTAACATTAGTTCCTCAGTTCGAATCCGACCGGGACATTATTTTTTTTAAATTTAATTAATGAATAAATATTTTTTTAAACTGTAGTAGCATCACTTGTCATCGACTATAAATTTTTAACAATGTTTTTGAACTTGATTGGATGAATATAAACGTATTTTATTAACGACTGAAAATGTGTACTACACATATATATATATATATATATATATATATATATATATATATTCGCTTTTCAATTGTTGTTTGGTTCACCTCGTCAATGCTATATGAGGTTCTAGCGAAACGTCGGAACTGCGAATTTATGCACTGCAGAATGATCGGATTTACTTCAGATAATAACTATTCATCATATTTTTCCATCCCTGAAGGAATACGTATCAGTATATATATATATATATATATATATATATATATATATATATATACTCATTTTCATATCTGTTAGGAATATTTGTATATGTTTGAATATATTTTTCTGCCTTTCCTAACATTACAATATTTTCCTCTGTTGACGCGTTTCAGAATGACTCCATTTTCAAAACTCTAATCGTACTTTCGTACAGAATGACTTTGAAAATGGAGTCATTCTGAAACGCGTCAACAGAGGAAAATATTGTAATATTAGAAAAAGGAAACAAATATACCTATAACATATAGACCTTGCTCGCCACTATCTCCTTCTCTCACATCAAGAGAGTTTGATGTCCATAAGTCCTTTATAAACCTCTTCAATCATTTTCTGTTTGTAACCACTATCTGTGGTAACCTCTCCTCTGCCCCTACAGGGAAATGCCACTGTTCTCAATTAAGCCATTATTATCCCTATGACACGCCCATGGCATGTTCGTAACCCTACGTAAATTTCGCCCTACCATATCCCTACTAGTCTAAGGTAACCAGACGTCCCGTTTTCAGACACGTGCACCGTTATCCCGACTCTCCTCCTGGGGATGCTTATTTGTCATCCCTTGGGGATGTTTTAGCAGAATAGTAGTTGACATACTTCTTTTTCAATATTTTTGGTTATTATTTTGAGCGGATAGTAATCGAATGCTTTAAACACTAAATTGAAGATCTCATATTAATGAGAAAGAGTGGTCACTATAATTTCTTTCATATTATTTGCAAAAACATATTCGTAGTATATTGCATTGTACCATCGCGTAGTTTACTGCCCTGGCAGTGACGCCGAGATTGATTCCAACCGCATCAGCTCTTGTCCGTCCGTCGTATCGCTACAACTTCGTACTGTCCCGTTTTGATCTAGAAATCTGGTCACCTTGTACGAGTCGATAAGGTAATTGTGTAACTGTTTTTATTTTAAAACATTTACAGATAAACGTTTTGCGCTATAAGTTACGTCACTGAAAATATGCCGTAACATATGTGAAATCGCCTACTGTTTTGGTTGCCGTACAAACATTTAAACTATTCAAGTAACGCTGTACATTGTCTAATGTACGAAGTTGCGACACCGTTATCTGCAGGCGCAGTGTTAAGTGCATTACCACATCCCGCATGCACTTGCAACAACGTTTATTGACAAACATTAGATAACTTCATTAATCAGACGTGCTGGTTAGCTAGAGATAATGGTTGGCTAACACTGTCTTGAGACAGAAACGTGTAACAAATCCACTTTTAGCCACCCTCGAGGCCTCACATCGTGCTACGCTCTGTACTTCTCAAAACCTTATTATGTCGTCCCTCATTTGGTCTCCCTGGGGTTGTATTGCGATATTTGGAGTTTCTTGTGCATTATTCTTCCATTCTCATTATCTTGATGTGGTCTACTGCACGGGAGTTACTACTCCAGTATCCTGTACCAGGGATTTTATTTCCCTAACTCAATCCTATACTAACAATCCATTTTATCTTTCGTAAGTAATAATATACTGGCCCTTCTCCTTTCAAAGAAATCATCTTTTCCTATAGCTAGGATATTATATCCTATAATAATAAAATGGACCAGACGTCTTGTGTGTATTTTTTTCCAGGCGACAAACCAATCATGGTTAACATCGCATAGCTAAAGTTTTATTAAAAAAATGAAATTATAAGGAATTTAAATAACTAAAACTAAACAAAATAAAATTATATAATTAAGTTAAACTAATTCTAAATTAAATTAAACAAAATTTTAAATATTATATATATATATTCCTTCACGGATGGAAAAATATGATGAATAGTTACTATCTGGAGTACATCCGTTCATTCTGCAGTCTATAAATTCGCTAGAATCTCATCCAGCATTGACGAGGTGAACCCAACAACAGTAGAAGAGCGAGCCAACTACTCGCTCTTCAACTGTTGTTGGGTTCAGTTCGTCAATGCTGGATGAGATTCTAGCGAAATGTCGGAACTGCGAATTTACGGACTGCAGAATGAACGGATGTACTCCAGATAGTAACTATTCATCATCTGTATATATATATACAGAACATAAGTCAAAATACAAATACAAGAATTATAATTGAATTTACAATTCAAAGCTTTTCGTTGGCTAACAGTACCAACATCATCAGGAATATTAAACCATACCATAAAATCATAGGTTTAATATTCCTGATGATGTTGGTACTGTTAGCCAACGAAAAGCTTTGAATTGTAAATTCAGTTATAATTCTTGTATTTGTATTTTGACTTATGTTCTTTATTAATACACAAGAATACATATTGCGATATTTATATATATACATATATATTCAGGTAGTGTAAGATAGCAATGACACGGTCGATAGCCCTGTCATCCCTTAAAACCGCCTTTAAACTTCATGGAAGATCGTAACGTAAATACAAATCTGTCAACTCAACGCAGTCAAGCAGAATGTGTTTGACTGTGATGGTACTTCCACAAAACTGACATAGTGGTGGATCCTCGTGGCGCATCAACCATCCATGCGTTAACAAAGAGTGGCTGATGCGAAGACGAGTAATCACCACATCCTTCCTACGATTCGAACGAACAGATGACCTCCATGGTCGGACGGTATTTTCGATGTCCCTCAGCTTGTTTCCATTTCCATTTCGCCATTCTTCATTCCAAGCAAGGAATAGTGAATTGTTAACATTGAATACATTATCTGATCCCATCACACGTTGTGTCTATGTCAACATACGTGTAGCTAATTTTGCATCTTCATCTGCTTTAGTGTTTCCGAATATTCCGCAGTGACCAGGCACCCAGAGAAATGACACCTCGTAATTGGAGCCTGTGTATTGAGCACAAGATGTCTCCAACTAAAGGGTTCTTAGTGTACATTTCCTGAATAGCTTAGAGAGCACTTTTGGAATCGATTCACACAAGATAATTGGATGTTGAAGTCGGAATGGATCCTAAAGCTTTGACAATGCCAGTAAAAACACTACAGGCTGAGGGCAATCCGTAGGAGTAGCTGTGTCCTTCCATGTATAATGCACATCCTACCTCATTGTCCAATCTTGTGTGTAGTAATATATATGATCGGGCCTCATAAGGGTAGCACAAATATAATAAATAACTATTTAATGTTTTCTCTGATACTACCAGTTTCGTTATAGCCATTCACAAGAATAAATAACACAACAATAAAAAAAAATTGAATTAGTCGTACTAAAAACGTAGCTGTTTTTTATTTCTTTCTCATTACTTTTGAAATAATATTTGTTTATTTTATATAGGCCTAAAAAGTTCCTTTTTGTCATTTTAGAACCCTCTTCAGATCTCGGGTAAAGATATTTTATCTAACTCAATTTCTTCATTGAGTTCATATAATTTAGTTTCGGGTGAAGAAAAATATCGATCCAAACACATTATCTATTCAATTACCAAATTAAAAATTTCCTGGTGATTTGCGTTTTTGGTAGATTGTATTCACCGTACTAAAAGCATTGCAGTTTTTTCTTTGTTGTCATTACGTGTAGGGTTAATATCTACGTATAATTATCTTCTGTATGTGTAGACCTAAAGAGGGCTTTGTTGGCATTTTTAGAAACCTTCTTGAGTTATCAGGTGAAGATATTTTACCGAACTCAGTATCTAAACGCCTCTTCCCACAGAACGAAGTGGAAGAATCGAAACGTCTTATTCGTATTTATATCGCGTGGCAACATATTTGCGATGTGGAAGGAATATTTCCACCTATAAGCCCACCTCACTGATAACACTGTATTGGAGCTCAGTTCGGTTCCGTTAGTGAAGACGCTTACAGTGACGTCATGTTGAGAACCTTGTTTTAACGCAAGTGTTATGACGTAGTAGTGAACCGATTCAGGTGATAATTGTAATGAGGATGACTCGTTACAGCTTCATACAGTAGAGGGAAGATTTGAATGGGTCAGTCTACAGGTGAATAAAAGGTTCGAACATATTACGGACTTAACAAAGATAGGCTTTGGCCTTCATTAGTAGCGTAGCAAGATATTCCTTCTGGGTAAGGGTTGACAAATCCGGGGAAGAGGGTTGATATTCCATGGGAGAGGGTTGATATTCTGTGGGAGAGGGTTAATATTCCGTGGAATGGGGCTGACATTTCGTGGGAGAGGCTTAACATTCCATGGGATGGGGCTGACATTCCGTGGGAGAGGAAAAACCGATGGTCCTATCAACCCTCCTCAATGATATTCAGTGTGATGGGGTTAACATTCTGTGAGAGGGATTAACATTCCGTGGGAGGGGTTAACATTCCGTGAGGGGTTGGAAACTAATCCATACTGCCAAGCCAAAAATTTTTAAATTAAATGTTATTTTACATCATTCTATAGGTAAAAATGAAACTAGTTGAGAAAATAAGTGAGTTAAATTTAATAACTTAATATAAAACCTTTTAATGTAAAAACGCATATAGTCTGCACAAACATTAATGCATACAAATACATTTTAATTTTTATGTAAACGTATGTGTTTTCATGAAAATGTTTTATTTTTGTTTTATAATAATTTATTTATTTCATTATTGTGCTATTTATGTCGTTTTAGATTGTGAAATTCTGTACATGGTTGTGATGTTATATTTATTTCATATCCTGGAGAAGATACACAGTGCTATTGAAACGTATAACATATGTGTTAAAAACTTACTGACGCTCAAATTCGTCTATAATTGGTCGCTGAAAAACTTATTTATTTAATTTTTTATTTTCATAATCTACTATTCCATAAATTCCTCAAGAGTACGTGGATTACTTACTTCTGTGTCGCAACGATTCTGTAACCCTCAGCCCTTTGAGGCGTTCTTAGTGGAAGTTTTATATCTCAAAAATTGTAGCACATTCTTAATATAGCCACCTTTATTTCTGTTAAGAATATTGGTACACCTTTTAGTATATTCTTCTAGATTACGTAACATCAAATCATTAATCTCCGTTGACGCGTTTCGGATTAACTCCATTATCAAAACTTTAAACTGTACTCTAAAGTTTAAAGTGAAAAGAGTAGACTACAGTTTAAAGTTTTTATAATGAAAGAGTAGAATTTAAAGTATTGGTAATAGAGTTAATCCGAAACGCGTTTACGAAGAAAAAAACGCGTTCATGCTAAGAAAGACAAAAGAGTGTATACAGCCCATGTTTATTTACAGCGGTAAGTTACAATCAGCTCGTTTTATACAGACGCTGTCTTGATTTTATGATAATGGTTTATCAGAGTTTGAAAATTATACGTATCTTCTAACGAAACTGCTCATTTTTTAAATATTTTTTAGCCAAAAAAACGTTTGTCAACACTTTATAATTTTATAGAGGGTTCAACTTCAAAACAACCCTTTCTGCGCCCTTGGAAGTAGTATTAAGAAAGAAGAATCCTACCACAGAAAGCAATACCTCCTACTGCGCATGCGCAAATGCGAGAGCTAGCCAAGATAATTTCTACTTCCGTATTAATTCGTCGCCGACGTTAACTAAGTTTAATAGTCTGGACTGCCCCTATTTGATATCATTGAAAGGTACGTCTATAACAAGTTACTAAGATGACGGAGTATTGGAATGACCTTGAGGCTTGTTACACAGTACTTAAAACCCGTATTTTATTTTTGCTATTCATTGTCGGCTTAACCGGATAATTTGGATTAGCGCCCCCTTAAACAACCAATAGGAAAACAATTTCACTTCGCCAAGCGCGAAACTCTTGCGTGCAGACAGTTTAAATCGCATTATCTTGATTGTTGCGCGTGTCCTAGCGTTTGTTGAGGCGTACGTCTGAAAGCGGAAAGAATTAACAATAGAAGCGGCCGTTGTGTTGACAACAATGCCCTTCAATGCGCATGTTCCTCACCAGAAAAGCGAAGCGGAAGTGGAGAGTGGTGGTTGCAAACGTCCTTGAAACTGGCTACATCTGAGCGAAGACCTGTTGGCCTCCATACTTCGCCTGCACCGGATATAACCCGACTTTCAGTCGCGCAACTAGCTCAGTGTAGGTCTGCTTCGTCATTGTGTGAACAGGAGAGGAAAGGCGCGCAGGATATGGGTTTAAGTGGGTCATCGGTGCTTCCGCTCCGAGCGATGCTTATTCACAGTCACGACGTTGCGAATAATCCCCACAAATATTTTCTTTAGGTAACAAGCGGTGATTTTAAAAAGAGGTTAAAATATGTGGGTGAAACTAAAATAAAATTTATTTTTAAAATTGTTAACCCGTAAAATTGTTTTAAAAGTTTCACGTATTTTTAGCCAAGGTTTTAGATACGAATGGCTTTAGCCACTAAATGATTTAAATCAATAAATCTACTTGACCACAAATAAAACTTTTTATTTAAATCGTATGTATATTTCAATTGCAAAGGAATCTACACAGAAAATTATTATAAAAATAACTCCACAGTTAGTTTTATTTGTGGTTAAGAGCTTTTATTTATTCAAACTATATTTGCTGTTCTTAAATAAATAACTTGAAGGTAAACTTGCTTTAGAACTAGCTAAAAACAGCTTTCTCTTCAATATATACCTTCAAATTTTAAAGCCTGTCAGTACGATTTATTATCTTGATGGAAGATAATTTCAGGCAATTCGCCAAGTTTATACTGCAAAGGATGATAAGAAGACATACCAGGAATACAAACTGATTATCCTTTATCCCTTATCCTTTGTCGTTACCAGTAATAATATTAGCTGCAATTACACTTTTTCTTCTTTTAGTTTTAGCCTAAGAGATGGAGATCCCGGAGGATAGGGTTTATCCAAACGCAATCTTCTTTTATAGATTTAGATGTCGGAAATGTTTGAGGGACCTAAGCTGCACGAGTTCTAGTGGTATTAGGTCTACCGTGTAACACATATCGTCATTCGGCGTAATATAAAGTTTGCGAAACTAAAGTGTATGTTGGCTCATGAATGCATGCTTAAATTAGACATAATATACAATTATAACATATACGCGCTGTTTTCATAACTATACTAAGGTTACGTCACGTCGTTATGTTTTAATATAGTGCAGGAGGAATAAGGCCTGAGGACGGTAACGTAGCCGATATTAAAACGATGCCTCTATAAACAAATAGTTGTACCTCCACTCGCTGTCATCCGCTTTTATTTAACAATAACCTCTGCGAGTGTAAACGAAATTAATAAAAATATTCAATATCTTTTTTTTATATTCTACGTTGGGATAACGGGTGAAATTCTGATACTAAATTACTATTCAGATAACATTAAAATTTTTAACATAGAAAATAAAATATTAATTTTAGTGAACCCTACTTATATTCCATTTCCTTCCTCCTATGGCCCCGATATCTCAGCGCAGATGATCGTAACTCATGTGTCTACAGTGAAGGATTTTTATGTCTCTATCATGGTCCCAACTTTGCATTTCCTTCCTCCTAGATGTGGAATGTGGATTTCCTTCCTCCTATTACCCCGATATCTCAGCGCACATGATCGTACCTCATGTGTCTACAGTCGAGGATTTTTATGTCTCTATCATTGTCCCAACTTTGCATTTCCTTCCTCCTAGATGGGGAACGTGGATTTCTTCCTCCTATGACCCCGATATCCCAGCGCACATGATCGTACCTCATGTGTCTACAGTCGAGGATTTTTATGTCTCTATCATTGTCCCAACTTTGCATTTCCTTCCTCCTACATGGGGAATGTGGATTTCCTTCCTCCTATGACCCCGATATCCCAGCGCACATGATCGTAACTAGTGTCTACATTCAAGGATTTTTATGTCTCTATCATTGTCCCAACTTTGCATTTCCTTCCTCCTACATGGGGAATGTGGATTTCCTTCCTCCTATGACCCCGATATCCCAGCGCACATGATCGTAACTAGTGTCTACATTCAAGGATTTTTATGTCTCTATCATTGTCCCAACTTTGCATTTCCTTCCTCCTACATGGGGAATGTGGATTTCCTTCCTCCTATGACCCCGATATCCCAGCGCACATGATCGTAACTCGTGTCTACATTCAAGGATTTTTATGTCTCTATCATTGTCCCAACTTTGCATTTCCTTCCTCCTACATGGGGAATGTGGATTTCCTTCCTCCTATGACCCCGATATCCCAGCGCACATGATCGTAACTCGTGTCTACATTCAAGGATTTTTATGTCTCTATCATTGTCCCAACTTTGCATTTCCTTCCTCCTACATGGGGAATGTGGATTTCTTCCTCCTATGACCCCAATATTCCAGCGCACATGATCGTAACTCGTGTCTACATTCAAGGATTTTTATGTCTCTATCATTGTCCCAACTTTGCATTTCCTTCCTCCTACATGGGGAATGTGGATTTCTTCCTCCTATGACCCCAATATTCCAGCGCACATGATCGTAACTCGTGTCTACATTCAAGGATTTTTATGTCTCTATCATTGTCCCAACTTTGCATTTCCTTCCTCCTACATGGGGAATGTGGATTTCTTCCTCCTATGACCCCAATATTCCAGCGCACATGATCGTAACTCGTGTCTACATTCAAGGATTTTTATGTCTCTATCATTGTCCCAACTTTGCATTTCCTTCCTCCTACATGGGGAATGTGGATTTCTTCCTCCTATGACCCCAATAATCCAGCGCACATGATCGTAACTCGTGTCTACATTCAAGGATGTTTATGTCTCTATCATTGTCCCAACTTTGCATTTCCTTCCTCCTACATGGGGAATGTGGATTTCTTCCTCCTATGACCCCAATATTCCAGCGCACATGATCGTAACTCGTGTCTACATTCAAGGATTTTTATGTCTCTATCATTGTCCCAACTTTGCATTTCCTTCCTCCTACATGGGGAATGTGGATTTCCTTCCTCCTATGACCCCGATATCCCAGCGCACATGATCGTAACTCGTGTCTACATTCAAGGATTTTTATGTCTCTATCATTGTCCCAACTTTGCATTTCCTTCCTCCTACATGGGGAATGTGGATTTCTTTCCTCCTATGACCCCGATATCCCAGCGCACATGATCGTAACTCGTGTCTACATTCAAGGATTTTTATGTCTCTATCATTGTCCCAACTTTGCATTTCCTTCCTCCTACATGGGGAATGTGGATTTTCTTCCTCCTATGACCCCGATATCCCAGCGCACATGATCGTAACTCGTGTCTACATTCAAGGATTTTTATGTCTCTATCATTGTCCCAACTTTGCATTTCCTTCCTCCTACATGGGGAATGTGGATTTCCTTCCTCCTATGACCCCGATATCCCAGCGCACATGATCGTAACTCGTGTCTACATTCAAGGATTTTTATGTCTCTATCATTGTCCCAACTTTGCATTTCCTTCCTCCTACATGGGGAATGTGGATTTCCTTCCTCCTATGACCCCGATATCCCAGCGCACATGATCGTAACTCGTGTCTACATTCAAGGATTTTTATGTCTCTATCATTGTCCCAACTTTGCATTTCCTTCCTCCTACATGGGGAATGTGGATTTCTTTCCTCCTATGACCCCGATATCCCAGCGCACATGATCGTAACTCGTGTCTACATTCAAGGATTTTTATGTCTCTATCATTGTCCCAACTTTGCATTTCCTTCCTCCTACATGGGGAATGTGGATTTTCTTCCTCCTATGACCCCGATATCCCAGCGCACATGATCGTAACTCGTGTCTACATTCAAGGATTTTTATGTCTCTATCATTGTCCCAACTTTGCATTTCCTTCCTCCTACATGGGGAATGTGGATTTCCTTCCTCCTATGACCCCGATATCCCAGCGCACATGATCGTAACTCGTGTCTACATTCAAGGATTTTTATGTCTCTATCATTGTCCCAACTTTGCATTTCCTTCCTCCTACATGGGGAATGTGGATTTCCTTCCTCCTATGACCCCGATATCCCAGCGCACATGATCGTAACTCGTGTCTACATTCAAGGATTTTTATGTCTCTATCATTGTCCCAACTTTGCATTTCCTTCCTCCTACATGGGGAATGTGGATTTCTTTCCTCCTATGACCCCGATATCCCAGCGCACATGATCGTAACTCGTGTCTACATTCAAGGATTTTTATGTCTCTATCATTGTCCCAACTTTGCATTTCCTTCCTCCTACATGGGGAATGTGGATTTTCTTCCTCCTATGACCCCGATATCCCAGCGCACATGATCGTAACTCGTGTCTACATTCAAGGATTTTTATGTCTCTATCATTGTCCCAACTTTGCATTTCCTTCCTCCTACATGGGGAATGTGGATTTCCTTCCTCCTATGACCCCGATATCCCAGCGCACATGATCGTAACTCGTGTCTACATTCAAGGATTTTTATGTCTCTATCATTGTCCCAACTTTGCATTTCCTTCCTCCTACATGGGGAATGTGGATTTCTTTCCTCCTATGACCCCGATATCCCAGCGCACATGATCGTAACTCGTGTCTACATTCAAGGATTTTTATGTCTCTATCATTGTCCCAACTTTGCATTTCCTTCCTCCTACATGGGGAATGTGGATTTCCTTCCTCCTATGACCCCGATATCCCAGCGCACATGATCGTAACTCGTGTCTACATTCAAGGATTTTTATGTCTCTATCATTGTCCCAACTTTGCATTTCCTTCATTGGCGATAATAACCAACTTTATGAAAATTAATTCATTTTGTTTATAATTCAATGTTTAATTAGATATTTACAATAGTTTGTAAAATAAAAATTATTTCAGGATTTTCAATACTATCGTTATTAAGTTAAAACTAAAATTCTCTCATGAATTCATAATATAGAAATAGTTTTTGACTACGACCATGTCAAGCCATACTTACGGAAACAGAGGAAAATATCGGAAGTACCGACCACATACACAAAACAGGAAAACTTGTCATAATGAATTGTTACGCAGATTCCGTGTCTCACTGATAAGTAAACTAGAATATAAAAACAAAAGTCATTTAAGTGATGTAACTGATTTCTTATCATGCAAAATATAACATCCTCTATAATAATTGGCTGATATAATAAATAAATACAATATTTTTATAATTACATAAATTATATTTTACTTTTGATCAACTCAAATTTCGAATGTGTTTTAAAAATTTCTCTCTATGTCACGCATGTTTCAGCAGCCTACCTAAAGTGTTTGTGTGTGTGTGTGTGTGTGCGCGCGCGCGCGTGTGTGCGCGTGCGTGTGTGTGTGTATTAAGGACGTGGGTCTTGCGAGTGGTGTTAAGTTAGTTCTTGATGTTCTTACTAACGATTTATCTTTTGCTTTCCAGATTGTGGTGTTCACCTGCTATGTCCCTGCATTCTTCAGCATGTCCTGTTCTAGTCTTCGCAGTATGTTTTATGTCCACCACAGGTTAGTGTGCAATCAAGCTCATACAGTAATAGCATGGACCATTTATGGAGTCAATGAATATATCCTTGAAAAGTTACGACGTCGTAGTTTATCGTTAGCAATTGTTTTATCATTCCTCTAATGCGCCTGCTATGAAACCGTTCTGTTGTAATATCTTATCTTTATACTTGTCCATCTATGTATAAAAGTGTTTGTGTATATGCCCAATCGTGTTTCTTATATATATATATATATATATATATATATAAACAGAAACAAGGATACTCCTTGCCAAGATTCACCATTGTTCAAAGCTTGTCGCAAACAGACATTGTCAGCATCATCCAGAATAATCTTCCTTGTTCATTTACAAACTATATTCTCCAGTTACAGAATGAGAAGTGTTGGTTTGTAACTATGCATGAGATATTATTCTTGGTAAAGCTGCCAATCTGTGTTAGAGCAAAGCTTTAATCTGTGCTGACTGTAAAGCGTATTCTTTTTATGAATTTAAGGGGAGTTCAAAAATAGCCTATTTAACAAATTGCATTCCATTAATGTGAGATTTTAATTATTGAAAAGACAAAAATTGTTGAAAATAGCTTTATACATGATTTTATTATGTTTAACACTTATAGGTTATTACAGATTGTAAAACATTATTAGCAACCCTATTGAGTACTCTTATTTACATTGAGAGTTGAAAACCAACACTGGGTTAAGGTAGGCCAAATAGGAAAGGTACAAAGAAGAGAATCCAAACTGACACTAGCAAAAAAAGGTATAAATGCAGCAAAGGCAAATAGGGATCCTTACACCCGTATAATTAAGGTTCCTAAATGCAGACGTATAACAACATTGTGGTTGACCTGTTATTGCACGTATCTTTGGAGGTAATTCGCGTTCATTGCACGTATCTTTGGAACTGATTCGCGTTCAATTAATGCATATTCAGGTCTGATTCACGTTCTCTGCACGCATCTTCAAGACTGATTCCCGTTCATTACACGTATCTTTGAAACTGATACTCGTTCAATTAATGCATCTTCAGGTCTGATTCACGTTCTCTACATGCATCTTCAAGACTGATTCCCGTTCATTACACGTATCTTTGGAACTGATTCGCGGTCATTACACGTATTTTTGGAACTGATTCGCGTTTATTACACGTATCTTTGGAACTGATTCGCGTTCATTGCACGTACCTTTGGAACTGATTCGCTTTCATTACACGTATCTTTGGAACTGATTCGCGGTCATTACACGTATTTTTGGAACTGATTCGCGTTCATTACACGTATCTTTGGAACTGATTCGCGTTAATTAAACGTATCTTTGGAACTGATTCGCGTTCTATTAATGCATCTTCAGGTCATGTTCACTAAACCCATCTTCAGGACTGATTCGCGTTTTTGACACTATCTTTAAGGGTGATTCCCATTTACAACACGTATCTTCAAGACTTATTCACGTTCACTACAAGTATCGTAATGATTGATTCGCGTTTTTGACACTATCTTTAAGGGTGATTCCCATTTACAACACGTATCTTCAAGACTTATTCACGTTCACTACAAGTATCGTAATGATTGATTCGCGTTCACTACATGCATCTCCTGGACTGTTTTGGATTTTTTTAAAGTGTGGAATTCGCTAATATTATTTATACTGTATTTTAAAAAAACACAATACATTTTAATAGATAGATAGAGTTGTTTAATATCAGCCTGTTTTTGACTAAATCAATTTTGATATTTTGTTTGTCATCCCGTTCCGCAAATAGCCATGGATCAGAGCGTATCGTCTAGATTAGATTAGAGTATCACTATCGCCTGACAGGTGGTATCGACTGGGACGCTACTGAACCTATCTCGGTTATTTCCTGAAACTGTGTTTACCCTGAAAATTACTTTCAAGGAGTGTAGTAGTGGTAAAATTCCAGATTTTGTTTCTTTATAGTTTTGAAGCTATGATGGAATATAGCTTTTATCAATCTAGCCAGTGCTTTTATTAACTTTCTACAGTAGGAGATTCATTTCGTACAGATTTATCCTATAACTTCTACTGGCCTAATAGGTTTTAATAAAGGTAAATGACAAGTTCGTCCATCGAGCCTGACTACAGAGTGTCCCAGGAAGAAACGAGGAAACTTTCAGGGCTTGTTCTTCGGGCGAATTATTGAAAAAATACAGATAAACGTAAGTTTGGAAATGTTTCGTCGCCTAGATGTCAGTTTCCCCCATTACAATGAAACCGTACTAAAGCTTTGTAGGGCGTTATATGAGGTGTATGGATATTTAGTCAAATGAACTGACACTATGGATAAAACCTGCTCCAGATCTCTAACTACAGTAGTATTCAAAATATCTGAAGAAATACTCAAACCGCGGTCTCTAAAAATATGTTACGTTACTTGTGGCAAAGGAAACTTGTAGAATAATTAATTTTGAAGAGAATGGTGTGAAAATAAATTATACGCGCCGATTTTAAAAAGTTGATTTTAAAATGTATTATGCTCCACACGTTTTCTTTATGATAAGGCCATTGCAATATGGAATTCGCGCTGTACTTGTGTTTGAGCGTACTTTGTTTCAACGTACGTTGAATATGCCGAATCACTTGATGATTCTATGGACACAATGATTTTATTGTAGTTCAACATGAAACGAACGTGTTGGAAATAACTCATTCGTGTGTAAACACTGATACACTGAAGGAAGGTCGAATGCGGAAACGTTTTTTCGGTGTATCACCAACATGTTCGATATTATTATTATTATTATTATTATTATCATTGTGTTATATGCCAAATGAACTATCATCTCCTTTATAAAAATTATTTGTTTGAAGTTTGTGCATCAATTATGGGCTCATTTTACATCACTCTCTTCAGAGTTAAACTCTCACCAAGATTTGTTTATAAGTTATACATATTTCTTAGTCATTCAAGAGTTCTTCGTAACAAGTTTGCTTATTTCGTTACATAATTTAAAAATTATTATAGGTACAGGTCTGGCACCTGTCTTATTCAATTTGTTATTTCATTTCACACGAAATTAATTATATATTACACCTCAAATAACATCCAACAAATTATAATATGATTTCATTATAACGGGGAAACTGAAATCCAGGCGAAATGTGGCTGTAAGTCGTTAACGAATCGTTTCCAGGCCTGTGTTTTGTAGGAACGTTTTTCATTAGTTTCACCTCAGGAACATGCCCTGCAAGTTTCCCCGTCCCTTCCAGGGATTCCTTAATTTATAAATGTCCAAGTTACAAACAAGCATCTCTATACATCGTCTTGGCGTTCAACTCTTTTCGCCTTCTTCCACTCTTCGACATATATCGCAGAGTTTCTCCTACCAGCGCATTTATCCTTCCTGTAACCTTCTACGAGTTGCCCCCCCCCCCGATATATGGATTTTCTTTCTTTACAAAAAAGTAAAACTGTTTGGTTTTCATAGTCAGGTTGTTATTTAGCCATTTGTTATTGAGATATGCTACAATCTAAAAACATTTAATCGCCGGCGTATTCTTGAATGTGAAATATTTTCTTGTTAAACCAGACAGAACTTTACGAGAGCGTTCTAAGAAAATTAAATCTGATTTAATCCTCGCGCAAGTGGGTTAACGAAGTGGTTTCGGAGAAGAAATGATAAGTCAGCTACTGAATCGTTAAGTAGCTTCTTTGTGGTTGGATTTGTTTGGCGTTCTACTTTCGGTGAATGCTGGAAGATTACGGAGCGCCTGCGGTTGTGAAGAGGAGTTATCTGTGACCATAAACGCCAGACGTTTTATCTTTCTGTTCAGAGTGCAAAGATCAACATAGTTTTCTTCCTTTGGGGTTGGATTTGTTTGGCGTTCTACTTTCGGTGAATGCTGGAAGATTACGGAGCGCCTGCGGTTGTGAAGAGAAGTTATCTGTGACCATAAACGCCAAACGTTTTGTCTTTCTGTTCAGAGTGCATAGATCGACATAGTTCTCTTCCTTCGTTTATTTTTATGGAAAACTGTAAAATTAAACATACTATCTACTACGTGTTCTAAAAACATAACTTATTGAACAGCCTCAGAGCCAAGTTCGTTCTTGTTAATTCCAGTATTTACCGATTCCTTGTAAATGGCAGTATTTAAGCTGAAAACATTTTGTGAAACTGCTCGTCGCAGTATTTTGGTTTTAATTATGTTTGAGTGAAATTTGATTGATGCGTTCCAATTAGAGAGCACTAAACTTGTTCTAGAAAACTGTTCTTTGCGGAATATTAAAATACAATTTCAGATAGTTGTCAGTATAGTATTTGAGGAAATAAAGTAGCTTATCTGTAAGAATGAAAGCTAATAAAAGCCGGTAGTAAAATATTATTAAACCAGGGCCACTTTTAGAATTACAGTGATTTTCAATACGGGTGGAAATAGTCGTCTTTTTAAAATGTTTTTCACTTCCTTCTAGTAGTTCATATATATATATATATATATATATATATATATATATATATATATATATATATATATATATATATGCTGATACGTATTCCTTCACGGATGGAAAAATATGATGAAATGTTACTATCTGGAGTACATCCGTTCATTCTGCAGTCCATAAATTTGCAGTTCCGACGTTTCGCTAGAATCTCATCCAGCATTGACGAGGTGAACCCAACAACAGTAGACTCGCTCTTCTACTGTTGTTGGGTTCACCTCGTCAATGCTGGATGAGATTCTAGCGAAACGTCGGAACTGCGAATTTATAGACTGCAGAATGAACGGATGTACTCCAGATAGTAACATTTCATCATATATATATATATATATATATATATATATATATATAACGTACAAAGTTTCAATTGTTAATAAAATACGTTTTTCCATCAAATCAAGTTCTAATACATTTTTTACATCTGCAGGGGATGACACTTTATGTTAATACAGTTTTTTTCAAATATTTATTCTATAATTAAATTATAAAATTTGGGGGTCCAAGTCGGATTTGAACTGAGTATCTTCCTACTCGAAGTCTAGCGCTTTGACAATGTGCTAATTTTCCCATAGCTAGAAGTGAATTCTTAAAGGAGCTTATATTATTGCCATGGTTACCACACACTATCATAAATAGAGCTCAAGGATTAAAAATGAATGAAAAGAATAAAATAAACAAACAAACTGGATTAATGGTATCGAACCTTGCTTCACAAACGGACAACGCGAAAAGAAAGCGAAATGAAACTACACTAAAAAAAGCGTATACAAACAAAAATAATAGTTCAACACCATATGTAGAAAATGAAATGGAAAATTGCAAGGAATTTCGCTTTCTACCTGTATTCTGCCACTTAGTATTGTTATTCTGACATATGTATATGCATATTTATATTAGTTGTAATTATAAAATAAAAAGTAACTAAAATAATTTTTTACTCAAGTATGAATTTACTTTAAAAAAATTTGTTTTTATATGACTTGTTTTACTTACAGTCAACAAGCAATCGGAAACTTCGGATAGCAAGAAGTAAAGTTTCATAAAAACGTAACTTTTTTATACCAACGTACAGTAGTAAGTTTATTTGTATTTTATTAATTGTGCGGTTCAAGTCTTTGCTATATTGTAACTTTACACGATAAGATCCGGTTTCAATTAAAAAATACATGTTTCAATTGTCAAGTGTTTTCTTCCAGTTATTTATGTACCCATGGGCGCCCATACACACGGGCAGGGAGGGGCCGTGCCCCCCCCTAGCTCCCAGAAAAATACGAATTAAAATTATTAAGACTTTTGTACAAATATTTCTTTTTTATTTTCAGCTGATGTGGAAGAACTATATTTTAATTATAATAAATGTTCACAGTATTAACAATATAAATAGTATATTTATGCGATTCTGCTATATTAACACCTTGACTGAACGAAGTAGGTTTTAAGTCAGAAACTATCGAATATCCATATTATGTGATTATGTCAATGTGGATCAGTTAATGGTTGCGTCAATTAAAGGAAAACAGCTAAACAGGACACGACTAATATCCTAGACGCTGACACAGCGAGCCAGCTATCCCAATGATAAGGAAAACGTGACAGGAAAAACAACCTAGGCCCTTCCGACTGACGCTGCATTTCTTCTGTGTTGCATGTCATCTGTGTTCGACATTGTAGTACTGTATTGGGTGCAAGTAGGAAGCAGGGAGATTATATATTGACTATAGTGTACGGTACCGTGTTACGATCTACAAAATTGATAAATTATTAGCCTAATTGGTAAATGAAAACATTTCCCAAAAGAATTCCTATGTATAGATCTAATAATACGATACATAGATATTACGTATTAGGTATATTTCTTTTCTGTTAAGTTAAACAAAACATACCATTTTGTCCACATATTAATTTTAATAGTTTATTATGTGTTATAGCCTACGTTACATTACCTTTAATTGAATTGTAGAAATTGACGTTTTAATTTGATTTATCTTTAATATTAGTCCAGGAAACGAAGCTTAAAATAGGAAAAAACTTCGCAAACTTTTCGGAAAAGACCGATTTGCATACAAATTTGGGATTAAGTTCAACTTACCCTCTACTTCAAAATCTATTTAGTGCCGACGGGCGCTTTTTATTTTTTAAGCGTGAAAACTACCAATTATTGTCAAATTCTATAAAAAAGCTTAAAACGATTGAAATTTGGTTCAGATGAATTAAAAATAATGATTGTCTGATACTCTAATTGTAATTGTTAAATATTTCGACCCTCTAAAAATTCATTTTCAAGGGTGAAAACTACCCCTAATTGCTCAAATTAGTAGAAAAAGCCTAAGGAGGATAAAATTTGAATCTGCTTACTTAAGTACGGCCTATACATTTATTGATTTATTTCACAGGGGTAACTGAATTGGAGGTGAAATGTTTCGCTAGTCGTAACTCACTAACGAAGCATTTTTTCTCATTTTTAGCGTTATATGAGCAGTTCCTCCTGAAACACGCAAACACCCTGAACCTAATGAGATATTTCAATAAAATCAGATATTCGACTGTCATGCCTGGATTAAAATTTAAAAAAAAAACACCACTTATAAAACTGAAATAATAGCCTATATTTAAAAAAGTTCCAACCTCAAAATAATTTGTCGGTTACTATCCTATCCTATAATAAATGAAATGACCCAGAAAAAAAAGCTTTTTATTATATTTTTTAGTATTTTAAGGAATAAAGATTCACTCATTCTATAAAAAAACTAGCTGACCCGCCGAACTTCGTATCGCCTAAAAGTCAATTAATGTTGTGTTAACATTAACTAAACTTAAATCAGTATTTTATTAACATAATAATATCTGAACTTATAGTAGTCCATCGAGAAAAGCGTGGCAATAAAATCTCTTGATTGAATACTACTTATTGAAGTCCATTCGGATGTAAAATGTTTTTTGTATATTGTTTGAAATGTGTTGGAAAATAATTTTTAATTGTTGAGTGTTGCTTGGCAACAAACATTTTGAATGAAATGTCTTAGGATAAGATAAGAAAGAAAAGATAGATAGAAAGTCTACACGTCTTTAATTTGAAAATTTCAAACTTTTTTTAATAAGGTAAAACATTCTGGACCATTTTGATGAAAATTATTATTCAAATGTTATGACAATATCTAACGTCATTACATGTAAATTTATTACAATTAGACTAATCGATAGCGTGTGAGTATGTGTAATGAAATTTTCAACTTGTTTTAATTAAAGGTAAAAAAGCTTATACTCAAACTTTTTTATTTAAAAAATATATTTTATTATTTACAAAAACTTAATTTATCGTAATGCCATTGGATGTACAATATTTTTGGTTAAACCCTGAGTTGTATAAATAAATAAATTCGATGGTTTTCCAACTCTGGAACACGCAACATATAATTGGCCGTGAGAAAAACATGGGTTTTCTAAATCCAAGCCACAAATTGTCATTGTTTGGCCTTGTGACTTATTTATAGTCATAGCATATGCCAAGCGGATTGGAAATTGTAAACGTTTGAATGGTATAGGCGAATCTGAAGGAATCATTGGGATCCGTGGTAAAAGTACAGCTTCACCTTGAAATTTTCCACTCAAAATATTGGCTTCAAGAATGTTGCCCATGATTTTTGTTACAACTAATCGCGTGCCATTACACAATTTTGGGGTATTTAAATTTCGAAGCAAAATTATAGGTGAGCTAATTTTCAGTCGCAAATTATGTGGTGGGATTCCAGGTAAATCTAGTGAATTTAGAAACTCTACAGGATAGTTGACAACTTCGTCAGGATTAACAACAGTGTCAATCGATTGAAATGTAATTTCATCACCAGGCAATGACTGTTGTATTTTAAAATTGATGGTGTCAACATCTAAATTTTTTGCGGCTAAAATAGCTCGCTCTCGCAGCCATTCATGATTAGTATAATTATGTCTTAAATCTGGAAAGATACTTGTTATTAACTCATCTTTGGTAGCCACCATGTTGCAAAAATTCTCTGGAAGTCGAATATATTGTGTATCTTCATACAATTGAATTTTACCGTTGCCAATGTCTAACAATTGTTCAGAGAATCCTGACGCTAATGGATCATTTTGAAGTCGAACGCGCGTATTAATAGTAAGGCATAATTTAGTGACACTTGGCCATAGATAAGATTCTTTCAAACATGCGTTTATTTCGTCTGCATATGTCGCGCGTGGAATGACTGGTAATGTTTGTCTGAAATCACCAGACAGCAGCAGTAGAGCACCACCGAAAAACCGAGCATTATTTTTGATATCTTTCAGGGACCTGTCGAGAGCTTCAAGCGAATGCTTATGGGCCATTGTACATTCATCCCAGATAATAATTTTACATTTTCTCAAAACTTCAGCCATGCCCGAATGCTTCTTTATGTTACACATTGCTTCGGGATTTGTATGAACGTTCAAAGGTAATTTAAGTGCTGAATGCGCAGTCCGTCCACCATCAAGTAACGTTGCTGCAATGCCTGGTGAAGCAATGGCCAATGCAATATGATTTTGAGATCGAATCCGCGCAAGTATCAGTGCGATAAGAAATGTTTTACCAGTGCCACCTGGAGCGTCTAAAAAAAAGAATCCACCTTGTGCTGCAATTGAAACGTTAATTTGATCATATACATTTCGTTGTTCAGCAGTAAGCAATTGTTCATTTTCCGCAACAAAAGTAGCCAAAGAAGCCTTATCGAACTGGTGTTCACGTTGAACATCGCTGTTGATGATGTCTACTGCTGGGCGATTCGGCGCTGGCATTCCAAAATGGATGAGCGGCATGTTTGAAATAAGAATACAAATATCCTCAATCATTATTAATGACTCGTTGTATATTTCGGCGGAGAATTCAATATTAAGATTTTGATTAGTAATTCTAGTCCGATGCAAAATATCCTCACTCATTGAGCCTTTATATTTGTTCCACAGAGCAAATGCATCAGACGGAAAACACGTTGTCAATATTATTGAAAATAATTGACGAATTTGTTGTGGAGATGAGCTCAGTGCTGCATCTGCAAGTGTGAGATCCCAATGGTTACCATCCTCCAATAAATGTAACTCACGACACGCATCGAAGAAAGAGTCGTATGAAGTACCATCGACTTTTCGCAAATATTGGAAGCACGGCGGTCCAGGGACGTTAACCAGTAATAAACGCAAAAAAAACATTCGCGTTGCTTAGGATGAACTGTATATAATCGACCTAAAGTATTTGTCATAAATATATCAGCGAATCCTGGGACTGGAATGCCTCGTGTCCGCGGTTCCCAATTCTTTGATTGTTTATTCCATGTAAAAAATTTAGGGACATCAGTGTACATCAACGTCCTTGCGAATTGACCAACAGCATCTTGTCGACTACAAAGTTTAAAAAATTCATTAAGAGTTGTTTTTGGAGCCGTCAAAGCCTGTTGTAGTGCAGTTTCTTCTGTAAAGTAAACACGCTGTCCGTTTTCAAGATGCACAGCCAAATGTATAACAGCAGGATCCCTTTCATGTATAGGGAACGTAAAAATGCGCCAAATAGCTTCGTTGCTACTTATGTATCGGCCCATTTGATAACGTGTTATTTCGTCATTGTCGTTTACATTTTGAACAGCAAATATAGCTTTATCACTACCCTTGTGAACATACTTACAAATGTATTTGATAGACTTCACCGAACTGCATAGTTCAACGTTTATGTGCGCTTTGTAGGTTTTGCACAGCAATGGCGAATATGGAACTACCCAGCGATTATCAATATCTACTCTCACACCATTTGACAGACGCAATTCATATGATTGACCACCATTGTCTACGTCTCTACGTCGATAAGATGGATAACCGTCCATATTGGTGATAGTATCAGTTTCACATGGTTTTGGAAAACGTTTTGTACATTTTCCATTATCCATACATGGCGACATCATGTTTAGAGTGCCACATGGACCATGGATCATATTTGTAGTAACAATGTTAAACAATTCTGGATCAACATTCGGATCTGGAATTTCCGCTGAAATAATTTTGTCAATTTCTTCTGCGCGTATTTTATCCACCAACCAAATTAAAATATGCGCATGAGGTAAACCTCGTTTTTGCCATTCAACAGAGTAAAGCCAACAACGCGTTTCACCAAATACCGAGTAATGTGTAATCAAATTCATCAAAGATTTTAATTTTTGTTTAAAGACACGTGCAGTGACATCATGACGGTGCATCGATGTTTGACCTGGCAACAGTAAACTTTTGATTTCATCCCAGTTTGGATTACACGTAAATGTGATAAAAAGATCAGGTCGGCCGTATGCACGTACGTAAGTCATGGCATCTTGAATATATTCCTGCATATGACGCGGGCTACCAGTATATGATGATGGGAGAATATATGCGGTACCAATATTGTTGATGTCATTCGTTGCATCTACGTTGCCGATTACGGCGTCACGTAAATGAATGTACTCCTCAGCACGAAGTTTTGCTTGATTAAATTTTATGTATCGTAATCTCTCACTTTCGATTTTTACATACATATCGACAATGTACTGATGGAATAGCTGTCTGCATCGGAGAATACCATTACCTTCATTGGCACGAATCATTAGTCGATATGCATAGTAGTTCATAGCACTAACTTTCTTGTCCCGTTCTTCACCTGCAAATAAATATAATTATGAGATTAACAGAAATTATTGATTAAAATAAAATAATTTTAAGATAATTTATAAGTTTACCTGTAGTTGGATTTCTTTGTTTAATATTGATATGATATCCATCTTCTCCTTCCCAAAATATCAACGGATACTGCAAAGCATCGTAAGAACGATGATTGTCTTGAATTATTTGCATCGTATTATCTCTGCGTTGTATGCGAATATCTCGACGTTCACATGGGCCACCAGCCATAACGACTGCAACTTCATTAATAGTTGGAACATTATATGTGCCTGCGTGCTCTCCATAGGGCACTTTGTCTGCTTTAATGACAATGACGTAGTTGTCGTTTTGCAGTCTGTTAGAAAGAGTCTTAAACAATCGTATCAATTGGTTATTGTTTTGCAAAAACGTTTGCAAATTATCCACAATTTCTCGTTCTTCCATCCGCTCTATATGGTTGTAAAGGCAGCGTGTATGTGATTGTTGCTCCTCATCGCCCATAAAATAAATTTGTAGAAATTTTGGATCGGCATCAGGCATTGGAAGCAATGAACCAATTTGGTGGTACACCTGACCTTGAATCTTGAATGTAGATTCAAAATTACGACCATCTTCATTATGAACAATTTTTGTTGCTCCAAATGATGTCATTTGGAAGCATGAATTGAATTTACGAATTTTTCGCAAAAACAATTTCGATTGAGATGTGGTTCCGGCTAAAAGTGTTTTTAAAGGTTCCGGTGGTGGATTTAGCGATGGCAGTGAAATTTTTCCAGATGCGCAACATAAACCAGTTGATTCACCTTTATACTTGAAAGCATGACAATATTGACACTCTTTGTCCATACTACCTATCGTGATTAGTGCATGTGACGAATAATCTATTTCAGGAACATATTCGAACGCGAGACGATTAAATGATGCTGACGATTATGTTGCACTTGTTGATGGTGATGGTCTCTATGTGCGTCGGTAGCTCGTTGACGTGCCTCTCGTTGTCTCTATGCATTAGCATGAAGACGTTGAACACGTTGCTCTGAATTCTCATTTGCTCGTGAACATGCAACTTGATCTCTTAAATTTGCATTATCCGTTGAGTGTTCTTCAATTGATCTATTTAACCGACGATCATGGACTAATTGGGCGTTCCGAGTACGCCGACCAATGTTTTTTGCTCTTCCACGAAGACGTGGCATTTTTCTGTATAAGGAAAATACTGTAAAATAATACATAACGAAAATGAGTGATTTATTAAAGATGAAAATTAAATAAATAAATAAATAAACAATTAAATAAAAGTATAATTATGTAGATAACCTATATAGAATTTCCATGTATTGTTTATGAAATTATACTTTAATTTTATGGATTTTTATTTATTCACGTTTTATATTTGCCTCTTTATTAACACTGAGTTTTATTTGGATGGATTTTTTATCGACACAGATTTCAAAATATCGAATATTTCATTCTATGCTTTTTTACTTTATTAATATATATTCATTTATATTCAATTATTTAAATTTTATTTGCATACTATTTTATTTTCCCTTAGATCTCGAAACAGTCATAAATTATTGACGCCGATAGTACACAAATAAATTTGTAGGTTAGGTTAGTTATTAACTAACGCACGTGTAAATTTGATAAAAAAAATTATAAGAAATATACTCACTTCGATTCTGCACTAAATTCGCAAAATGTATAGTTTTTTAGGCACACTTCAAAACTCTTCTCAAAACACTCAGTACCTTTTAATTTAATATTTGATCCAGCACATGGTCTACAATAACACAATGATAACAAAACATTTTTTTAATTTGATCGCAGCGCTAACTGTCGGGACAGACTAAAATTAAAATTGAATATTTAATATTTGACACTGCGATGGTAGCGCCGTCTGTCGGATCCAATGTAAAACATTCCAAAATCAACAACTACTAATAAATTAAAAATTAATTAAAAAAACATTGTCCAGCGGACAAAATTGTAAATCTAAACCATTCTCAGATCCCCTTGAACACACACAAAAAATTTCATCAAAATCGGTCCAGTCGTTTAAGAGAAGTTCAGTGACATACACACTCACAGAAGAATTATATATATAAAGATAAATTAATCAATACAAAAAAGCCTATAAAAATTAGAAGTTTCGAATTTTCCAAAGTGCCTTAAAACTCACCATTTTAACCATAATTTTTCAAAATTTCCCCGGACCCTCCTTCTCATGGAGGGAATCCCATTCCCTAGGTATCAGATTTGGCCCCCCCCTATAAAATTATACATGGGCGCCCATGTATGTACCTGTACTTAAATAACTCTGCTCTTAACATTTGCCTATACATACTTTATAATACCTTATAGGCATATATGTAGTCGTATTTACGTTGTAGCTATACGTAGGAAGCTTACATTCCCGTAATCCGAAATGGTCGTACGTTTATTACTTCGGATTACCGGGATCGGACTGTACTACCATTTTGTATAACACGTTATATTTTGGGACAAGCTCTTGTATTACTTCTTCATAAAAAAAATCCCCGATTCATAGAAGGTTCAGATTTTGTGTGCAAACAGAAGTTCTCATTAGGGACAAGGTTCGGTCTGTAGGGAGGGGATCAAATTTTCCCCAAGCAAAACCCTGAAAAAGTACACCGGCACATTCGGCAGTGAGTGGGCGGCCATTGTAATGGATCAAAACAACCCGCGCGTTAACATTCCCAGCTACATATATATACTCGCACACGGAGGGATTTTTAATAAACTTAGCCATTAGAAATGTTAATAGGTAGCGTGCTAAATGTGGTGTCTACTCAGTGTTAATACCGAGCATGCGCGGAAAGAGATTGCAACGCTGCGACAGCAAAACACACAAATTTACGCTATGTTTTAATAATCTGTCCTGTTTAAAAAGCTGCCGCAGATATCATTTTATATGGATTTACTATTTATAAGATTTTTTAAAATATTTTAGCAACTTTATCTGACTGAGAATATTATGAAATTTGTAGTGTTTTTTCAATAAAATCGTGTTTTTAGCCTTTTTTTGTGTTGTGTTTACGGTTATTGTAGCGAATCACATCGCCTTTTCAATCGCCTGATTTTACTATTATGACAGCATCGTTCCTTATACAAAACTTATTCAGGGGGTTTTCACCTTAAAGAAAGGGTCACCTGTCTGTACATTCGCCTGTATAGTTTACGCGCCAAAACCCTGTCTTTTCCAATCTATCGTCTTGGTACTCATCTACACAGTGGCTTCGCGACGTATTGCCTTCGACCACGTGAAAGTATTTCTGCCTGAGTTCTATTCCTAGAATTACTGATTCATTCGTATTCCAAGAACCTGATGTTGGTTTGTCTTGGTACTCATCTACACAGTGGCTTCGCGACGTATTGCCTTCGACCACGTGAAAGTATTTCTGCCTGAGTTCTATTCCTAGAATCCCTGATTCATTCGTATTCCAAGAACCTGATTATGGTTTGTCTTGGTACTCATCTACACAGTGGCTTCGCGACGTATTGCCTTCGACCACGTGAAAGTATTTATGCCTGAGTTCTATTCCTAGAATCCCTGATTCATTCGTATTCCAAGAACCTGATTATGGTTTGTCTTGGTACTTATCTACACAGTGGCTTCGCGACGTATTGCCTTCGACCACGTGAAAGTATTTCTGCCTGAGTTCTATTCCTAGAATCCCTGATTCATTCGTATTCCAAGAACCTGATTATGGTTTGTCTTGGTACTCATCTACACAGTGGCTTCGCGACGTATTGCCTTCGACCACGTGAAAGTATTTCTGCCTGAGTTCTATTCCTAGAATCCCTGATTCATTCGTATTCCAAGAACCTGATTATGGTTTGTCTTGGTACTCATCTACACAGTGGCTTCGCGACGTATTGCCTTCGACCACGTGAAAGTATTTCTGCCTGAGTTCTATTCCTAGAATCCCTGATTCATTCGTATTCCAAGAACCTGATTATGGTTTGTCTTGGTACTCATCTACACAGTGGCTTCGCGACGTATTGCCTTCGACCACGTGAAAGTATTTCTGCCTGAGTTCTATTCCTAGAATCCCTGATTCATTCGTATTCCAAGAACCTGATTATGGTTTGTCTTGGTACTCAT